>PVLC010001043.1:0-46426 GCA_004027655.1 Graphiurus murinus
TGTTTGGTTTCTCTTTAGGTCTTCGAATTCTCTGTTTATTTGTTCCTTTATGTCTTCCTTTATTTCTTTAAAGCTCTGCCTACATTCTTTCTGAAAATCCTGTATTGTTTCTAGTATTAAAGATCTGAATTGTTCTTCTGGTAGTCTCTGCCATTCTGGGTTGGTGAGATCTGTTATTGAGGGGTTGTGGTGGCTCATTTTTTCTTTGTTATTTCTCCTTCCCTTGGTTTCCCTGTTCATCGATTTATATCTTTGCTGTTCTTGCAAGTTTTCTTGTCCAATCTCTGTAGTTGAGGTTTAGGGGTGACAGGGTGTATTCAGAGATAGAGTTTGAGTGAGAGGTCGCCGTGATAGGTGCAGGGATACGGTAAAGAAGGGGGTAAAGTTTAGAGATGGTAGATATTGATATGTGACAGGAAAAAGAGGAAAAGAAAAGATAGGAGGTAAAGTATAGCAGAGAGGAATATAGGGGGGGTGCTTGTAAAAGGGGTAAGGAGGGGGTTCAATGACCTAAGCGAGAGATAACAAAGCAAGTATTCATCCAAATAAACATAAACAAATCAAAGCAATAACAGAGTTTAGACAGATCAAATTTGAAAACTTAACACCAAAGGAGAATGAAAAAAAAACATAACAAAACAAAACCAAAAACCAAAACCAAAAAAAAAACAACAAAAAACAAACAAAAAAAGAAAACAAAACAAAAACAAAAAAAAAGAACAAAAACCCCCAAATCTACAAATAGCAGACAGACACTAAAACCAACACTCTGCTAGTTCATAAGTACCGAGCTTAAATTTTCACGTGTGTCTTTGGCGTTTTTTATTTATTTATTTATTTATTTATTTATTTATTTATTTATTTATTTATTTATTTATTTTAATTTGCTCTGTCAGTGCAGGCAAAGAATTGCCCACTGCTAGTTTGTCTCTGGACTCTCCACTGGGTCTGGCTGCATCTCTGACTCTGCTTTTTGCTTTAGCAGACTAAAAGCCAGGCCTTTCCAGATATCCTGTGTGCACTGGGTTCCTCCACCCTTCTGGCCCTGTCTAGGCTGTAGCAGGGCAGATGGCTGAGTATATCCTTTGTTTTGTGAATCCCGCACCCTGCACCCGAGGTGCACGTGGCTCGACTTACGTCTCCCTGCAGCTCGGCCTGTTCCAGTTCTGATGGTTGGGGGTGCAAACATACAATGATGGTCTGCATAGCTATCAGGAAGTTGGTGTGAGGGTCAGGCGGCAAAGATGGCAGCCGCCGTTCCCAGCGCATGCAGGCTGGGTTCTCTGCTGTTCAGCCTGTTCCACCTCCTGGACAGCTGCTTCAGGCTCACTTTTCCATCTCTGGAGCAGAGCGCGGAGGCAGACCTGCCTACTTGGCCTTCTCTGATGGCTGGGGGGCGCAGATTGGTGATAGTCTGGCTAGATGGCAGGAAGCTGGTTGGGAAGGGCTAGCAGGGAAGATGGCGGCCGCTGTTCAACGGCACGCCGGCTCCCACCGGCTCCCCCTGTTCCTCCTGGACTCAGATCCTCTGCTCCCGTTTCACGCTCATGCTTCCGTTAAGAAGCTGTGTCTTATTTCAGGCTCTGGGCGGTCACAGTTCTGAGCTGAGGTGATGTGCTGGGACAGACCGCAGACCTGAAAGCGCTTATGCTGAGCGCCCCAAGCGTTCTGGTCTCCGCCTGGGTGCGGCGTGGGGTGCCGGGGGTGCTGTGTCCTGGGGTTTGCTGTTCTCAGCGTCTGGGTGGTCCCCACAGCTCCTGGTCCTGTTTTTCCACAGTCTACTTCTTCGCTGCAGAGCCCGGCTGCTATCCGCCCCGGCAGAGCCGGGCCGGCGGGGGTCCGCGCTCCGTGCGGATTGCTGCACAGTGGCGTCCTTTGTTGTCCCCGCTCTGCTTTCTTGATCTTCTTTATTTGTTTGTGGTTCAAATTTTGCTTTTTTTCCTTCTGTTAAAAAGTTCTTTTTATGGTAAATTTAGATCCAAATCACAGCGTTTGTGGAAAGACGTTTCACTCAGTCGCCATCTTGGATCTCCACCTCTCTTCCCTTTTTTAGTGATCCTGCAGAACCTCTGCAGCCCCACTAATCTACAATGATCCTTTTTTCCCAGGATTCATGGCTTTTAGCAAGCTTAGCTCTTGAACGGATAGTTTTCTGTCTCCATCTTTCCCAATACAACTAATTTTCCCCTCTGGATTTTCTCAGTGATCAGAGCCCACTCCTACATTTCTTTGAATCTGTTTTTCTGTTCTCCTTTGACCTGTTGAAGACACACCTCTAAGGATTTTTTTCTTGATTGAACTCACTCTATTACTATTTCATCCCTGAGTTCCTAGATATGCTATCTAATTAGTATATTAATTGTAACTACTACAATTAATTAAAATTGTGTGTCTTGTCCATGACCCATATGATATCTTACTGATACAGGCTGCACAGGCTTATGAATCTGATAGGAACCAAGGAATGCCAGAAAATAGAATAGCCATCTCTGATCTCTTATGTCTTACTTTATACATTATTTTTATTACTCCCACTCAAAAGGTATAATGTGCAATCTCTCTCAGGGTGCAGCAAGGATGGGGACCAATATTCTGACTTGTAAACTTCTCATTAAAGACTGGCTGATTCATAGGAGGTATTCTTTTGAACTGATTAGAATTTTCCTTGAGATTGCTCTGCCACACAGTAAGGACTCCTCACATAGCTTATCTTTCAGTGCCCTTCTTATTTCCTTACCTTTGGGCTCAAGTAAAAGATATTTCCAAGGCATTGACTGATATATCTTTGCTTAATAGTCCTGAAGGGCACCATAGATATATCATTTTAATTAGCTTTGCTGTATGGGATACTTTATCTTTTATGTATGCAAAAGTTTCTATGAACATGTTTAATAGAATTAAATGCTCCAGTACACACCTTACTGCAATTTGGGTGATAGAAAATCAGAAATAGGCCAAAAGCTTCTCAATTTTAAACAAAAACCAGTGAATAAAATATTGACCTGAAGTCAAATTCTAGAGTGATTTATGACAAGTATAGTTTACGAGTCACTAGATGCAGTTATCATTAGGATCCAACTTGGCATTATTCAAAATAAGTCATACCAGCATAAACTAATATGCATATATATTAGTTTGTATAGTCAAATTAACTAGAGTGGAATATAAGGCAAATTTCTTAAACAAACCTTAAATTTGTCAATGGGATAACTATTTGCTATTCAATTAGACATTTAATGAAATATATATAGAAAATGGAAAATGTGGCTAGCTGTTAGTACATTGGGAAAACTACTAAATGCTGGAAGGGCTACACCCAAAAGGGCTTATTAATATATTGCTATTCAGGAGATTTTCAGCTTGGAATATGTCCTCAGCCTGATCCTCACAGCAATTTATTAAAAACTTGAACACTATATGAAAAACATACTTATAAAATCTATATATGTGACGGAATTGAGAGGAATAATAAATATATTACAGGACAGAATCAAAATACATTATGATCTGGATATGCCAGAGTAATGACCAATCCTAACAAGTTACAATTTAATGTGGATAACTACCAGATTGCATGTTCCCATTAAAAAAATCTGATGTCCTCTCTCTCTCTCTCTCTCTCTCTCTCTCTCTCTCTCTCTTTCTCTCTCTCTCTCTTTCTCTCTCTCTCTCCTTTCTCTCTACTCCCTCCCTCTCTCTTTCTACACACACACACACACACACACACACACACACACATACGCACACACACTGGGGAAAGACAACAACTACTGTGGATAAGAGAATTAAGTTTTTGATCAGCATGTCAGTATTGTAGTGGTGCTGCTAAGAAAGCTAATGCAACTTTAAGCTATATTAATATAAATACAAAATCTGGATGGGGTGAAGGGATGAGTACATAGTCTCACAGTCTCCATGCTAATAGACCACACCCAGAGTGCTGTGTTTGTTAAATTCTGGGCCCTCTCCTTTAAGTTACTCTTTACTTTTCTCACTCTATATCTTAAGACTGTGGTTTCAGTTCCACTTGAAAATTGATAACTCCTAAATTCATATCTATATCCAGAACCTTTCTCTTATTCTCGTAGCTATATTTCTTTTTCCAGCTATTCACCAGATGTTTTTAATCTGCTGTGTACTTGGCATACCACATTCAAGAGATCAAAAACTAAAGTCATAATCTCCATTCCTTATGCCACCATCTATTACTACACCAGCACTCACATAATAAAACCAAGTCTTTCATGAGCAATTTTATTTAATGGCACAATGCTTTAACCTGAAACCTGAAAATCATCCTTATTCCTTTGACCTTACTTCCTATAACCAAAGTCAGTCAAAATATTCTATCAGTTCTCTTGAATCTCTCTTCAGTTCATCTATTCTCTCCATCTTCACTCAACAGTACCTGAATTTGAAATTTTAGTTTATGTCTTAGGTTGCAACATTTCCCTCATGTACCTATGCTTTTGCATTTAATGGTATTTATACCTGCAATAAATACACATATCAAATATTGGGATATATGATAGAAAATAAAACATGTTTTTCACCTCAGGTCACTTTTGGTTTAGTGGGAAAAAGTATAATATATTAGACTGTAATATGTTAAGCATAAACATAGAGGTCATATAGAGGTACAGAGGATAAAACCTACAAAGTCATTAGGAAATTTACACAAATTGTAGGAAACCTACAAAATTTATAGGAAATCTGCATAAGGAGTGGGGAATATTCTGAAAGAGATGAGTAAATAGGAATTAATCAATTTGAGAATACCTGGTAGGGATATAGAATATAAGTTGTGAAGGTAAAGAAACAAATGAGTATATACAGAAAATATGAAAGGTGTGCTATTGCTACATGACAAAGCAAGGGATACACAGTTGACAGTAGATAAGACTGAGCAGGTGGATCCATCTTAAAATGACCATGATTAGAAACTTAGGCATTATTCTATGATGAGCAGAGAGTTGTAAAATGATTTTAATAATAAAAAAGTAAAATTATTTGATAATTATTTAAAAAAATTAGTGTCTTTTGCTCAAAACAGTTTCATACTTTAGCATTAGTTTACACAGTTTATTGACATATAATCCATATACCATATAACTCACACATTTAAAGTGCGCACCTTAATGGACTTTAGTGCACTTACAGATGTACAAACATCATCATAGTCAATTTTAGAATATTTTAATCACCTCAAAAATAAATTCTTTACTCTTTTGCTATCATTCCTTCCTTAACAGCCTACCCCCACTGGCCTGTGTAAACATTGATAGACTTTATGCCTCTCTGGATTTTCCTGTCCTGTACATTTCATATAAATGGAGTCATATACGTGATCTTTTGTGACTGGCTTCATTTAATTAGCATGATATTTTCAAAGTCATCCATGTTGCAGCATGTATGTTCCTATTAAAAATTTTGTTTTGTGGGGAAATAGTGTTCCATTTCATTGATAAGCCAAATTTTGTTTATCTAATCCTCAGTTTATGTGCATGTGAGTTGTTTCAACCTTTTGGCTATTATCAAAGTTACTGTTATAAGGATACAAGTTTTTGTGGAAACATGTTTTCATTTTTCTTGG
This sequence comes from Graphiurus murinus, assembly GCA_004027655.1. Classification (NCBI taxonomy): domain Eukaryota; kingdom Metazoa; phylum Chordata; class Mammalia; order Rodentia; family Gliridae; genus Graphiurus; species Graphiurus murinus. Next base: position 5,594 of record PVLC010001043.1, read on the forward strand.
GTATATACCTAGGAGTATAAATTCTGCCCACTAAAGTACCTCTATGTTTAACATTTTTAGGAACTGCCAGAATATTTTCCAAAGGGACAGTACTATTTTACATTCCTTGCAGGAGCATAAGAGAGTTCATATATCTTCAAATTTTTGCCAATACGTATTAATTGCTATTATTTTCATTATAACTATCCTAGTGGGTATAAAGTAGTATATTATTAAGGTTTAGATTTGCATTTTTAATGAGTAATGATGTCAAACATATTTCATATGTTTGTTGATAATTTGTATATGTTCCTTGGAGAAATACTTATTCAGGTTTAACTGTGTTAAATTTAACCACATTTAACTGTGTTATATTTTTAAATTATTCAGTTGTAAGAGTTCTTTATATATTCTTGGTACAGTCCCCTATTAGATACATGATATGAAAATGTTTTCACCCACTGTTTGAGTTACTTTTGATTTTCTTCATGGCATCCTTTGAAAGTCAAAAGTTTTAAATATTGGTGAAGTACAGTTAATCTATTTTAATATTTTTTCTACTACTTTTAGTATCTTATCTAAAAGTTCTTTCCAGAAGACATAGTGAAGATTTACACCTATGCATCCTAAGAGTTTTATAGTTTTAGTTCTTATATTTATGTCTTTGATTCATGCTGTGTTAATTTTTGTATATTATGTGAGGTAAAGTTTAATTTCATTCATTTGCATGTAGCTATCCAATTTTCCCATGATCATTTGCTGAAAAGGTGTTGCCATTCTTGATGAAAGACAATTGACTATAGGTATATGAGTTAATTTCTGAAATTGGGAATTCTAAGTCCTCAAACTTTGTTAGTGTTTTTCAATATTGTTATACTATTCTATGTCCTTTGAAAATCTGTATGAATTTCAGAATCAGATTTTAATTTCTGCCAAAGTATGAGCTGTAGGTCTGGAGATGAAGCATTGAAGCAGTAGAACAGTACAGAGAATATTGACATCTTAACAATTTTAAGTTTTCTAATCCATGAATATAGAATATTTTCCCAATTGTTTTGAGTTTATTTAATTTCTTTCAACAATGTTTTATAATTTTCAGAATATAATTATTAGACTTCTTATGTAAGATTTATTCCTAAAAAATATTTACTTATGATACTATCAAAAATGGAAGGGTTTTCTTTTCTTTCCTCTTTCCTTCCATTCATTTCATTCTTTTTTTTTCAGTGCTGGAAATTGAACACAGGGGCATTCTTCCTTAGAACTACACTACCATCCCTTTTCATTTTTTACTTTGAAACAGGGTCTTGCTAAGTTTCTGAGAGTCTTGATATGTTGCTAACACTGGACTAAACCTGCCAAACTCCAGTCTCAGTCTCCCAATTACTAGGATGACAGGTGTGTGCTATTGTGCCCTTTTTAAAATGAATGTGTTTCCTTGCTTTCATTTTTGTATTATTAATTATAAGTGTACAGAAATGTGACTGATTGTGTGTACTTATCTTGTGAACTAAAATCATGCTAAACTTATTTATAATTTCTAATAATTTTCTTATGTAATTTTCTTAACATGAAATGTTATCTGTTAATAGAGATATAATTACTTGTTTCCAATCTGGAGGCCATTTTAAAAATTAATTTTTGCATATATTTAAATGACATAATAATTGTACATATTTATGGAGTACAGTGTGGTATTTTATATTCATTGTTTCTTATATCTCTGTATTCTCTCTTAATTTTTCTTTGCTCAAGTACATATATAATAAATAATTTAGTGAAGTTCTATGTATGACACATTCTTTTGTTTTCTTTTTTGTTGTTGTTTATCTGAACAAAATTTCCCCCTAATTCATGAATCATTTGTCAGGTTCAAAAATTCTATGCAGGTGCTTATTTATCATCTGCACTGTCATTACTATTTTCTGACATCCACAGTTTTTGTTACTCATTTTGTTGCTGAATTGTAATTACTCCATAGGTAATCATCCATTTTTTTTTTCTGGGAGATTTTAAGATTATATTTTATCCTAAATGTTCTGCAGCTGTATTATGATATAATTTGGTAGTTTCACTTATTCTTCCTTTTATTTCTTTTTTTTTAACTTAATTCCTTTGCTTAGAACCTACTGTATAATATCAATGGAAGTGACTGGAATATATAGTCACTTTATCTAGTTTACGACCTTACAAAGAGATTGACTGGTCTTTCACCATTAATTATGATGTTCACTGTGTAGTTTTAATGTTCTTTATCATGTTGAGGAAATTCCCCTGTATACCCAGTTTGTTGATTATTTTTCTCATGGAAGGGTATTGGTTTTTTCAAATGATTTTCGCATGCTTATTGAGCTGATTGTATAATGTTTGTTATTTGTTGTTGTGATATATTAATAGATTTTCAGATGTTGAATTAGTGTAGAATTTCTAGAATAAGTGCCAGTTGGTCATGGTTCATAATTTCTTTTTTAACATTACTGGATTTAGTTTCCTAGTATTTTGTTGATGTTTCCTCATCTATATTTGTAAGAGGTATTGGTTTTTAGTTTTTTTCTTTCATGTGTGGCATATTTGCATAATTTTTGTTTCAGGCTAATACTGGAGCCATAAAATAACTTAGAAAGTCTTCTTTTTATTTTTGTAACAGTTTATGAAGGAATATTCAGTTTAATTAAATGATGAAACTATCTGTATGTGGCTTTTCCTTTGTAGTTAGATATTTTATTACTAATTAAGCTTTTTCATTTATATTATATATTTCTCCAGAGTGCTACTTTCTTCTTGATTCATTTTTAATAATGTATATCTTTCTAGGAATTTATCCACTTCAACTATGTTGCAAGATTTTATTGGTAAACAAATTTTATAGCATTTTTATTTTGTAGGGTCAATAATTATGTCCTTAGTTTAATTTTTTATTCTAGTAATTTCCATTTTCTCTTTTTTTCTATTCTCAGGTCAATCCATCTAAAATCTTTCTTCTTTCTTACTATAGGAAATTACAGATATAAATTTCACTCTTATCATTGCTTAGGCTTCATTCCATAAATTTTAGTGTGCTGAGTAAATATTTTAATTTATGTGTTTTCTTATATACTTTTATTTCTTCTCTTACTCATCAATGATTTAGGAGTTTTTTATTTAATTTCTACATATTTGTAAGCTTCCCAAATTGTTTCTCATTATGTGTTTCTAATTTAACTCCATTGTGTTTGGAGAACATACATTGTTTAATTTATATTCTTCTTTTAATTTTTTATTCCTACATATTATTTATAGAGAATGGTGGATTTTTGTGGTATATTCATATATACAAAAATATAATTTGATCATTGCTTGAAAATTTATTGAAATTTGTTTTTTGGCCTATCATCTTGTCTGTCCCAGAGAAAGTTTCATGTGAAATTGAGAAAAATGTATGTTCCCTTTTTGTTTGGTGGAGTGTGCTATGGATATCTATTAGATCTAGTTGTTTTTTAATGTTGAAGTATTCTATTTTCTTGTTGATCTTCTCTATAATTTCTCTATTTGTTACTGAGAGTGTAGAATTGAATTTTCTAACTATTATTGTAGGATTGTATTTCTTTTTATTTCTGTCAGTTTTTGCTTTATTTGCTTTAATACTCTGCTATTAAATGCAGATATGTTTATAATTGTTATATCCCCAAATGAATTGACTTGTATCATTAGCCAAGGTCCTCTTTACCTCTAGTGATACTTTTTTTTCATTTAAAGTATATTTCATTTGGTATTACTATAGCCACTCTAGCTTTTTTGTGGTTACTGTTTATATGAAATATATTTTTGCATCCTTTGATATTTAATCTGTTTGCATCTTAAAACATAAAGTGTCTCCTATAGACACTATATAATTCAATTTTTAAAAATACAATCGGACAATCTCTTCTTTTGGATGGGAATATTTAATCCGTTCATGATTCATATGAATTTCATATAACTGGATTTATATTTGCCATTTTGCTTTTTGTTTTTTTGTATGTCACTTACCTTGTTTGTTCTTCTATTACTCTTTTCCTGTGTTTATTCGTATTAACTAAATATTTTTAATGTAACATTTAAATTTCTTTATTTTCTACCATTTTGGCAGGTTACAAACCTTCCTGTAAGGTTTACAATATATAACTTAACATATCTGAATCAACTTCCAATTTATACCAGCTTAATTCTAGTAATATACAGAATTGTAATTCCTTTATAGGTCTATTTACTCTCCCTCTTATTGTGGTATTATCATTATAGTTCATATATTAATGTTTCAAAATCAACAATACCTCACTGTAATTATTCCTTTATCATCTGTAATCCTGTTATCACTTTCTTAGCATAATATGGCCTTGGTCCTACCCACCTTCTTGGTGTCGTATTGGCAAATATAGTACATGTATTACTTTTCTTTATATTGTAGACTCAACAACATATTATACATGCATTATTTTATAAAATTTTTGGAAATGGTATAAATAGGAAATGGTAAGGAAAGAAAAAATATGAATTTTTTTTGTGTTTTGTGATCACAAAACCTTTGTATAATTTACATTTACCTTTACTCTTTGTTTTTATCTGTGGATTCAAATTGCCATCTAGAATCATTTGCTTTCAGCTTGAAGAACTATCTTCACTATTTCTTTAAGGCAGTTCTTTTACCAACAAAATTGTGTTTGTTTGGTAAGCTCTTTATGTTGCTTTCATATTTTAAAGAAAAAGCAGTTTGATATAGAAGCCTTTGTTTACTTTGTTTATAGTAATTTTCCTTTGGGCACTATGTGTTATCCCATTCCTTTCTGAATACTATTGATTCTGATGAGTTCTGAGTTGTTAATCTTTTTGGTACTCCCTTGTAAATAATCAGTCATTTTTCTCTTTTTGCCTTTAAGATTTTCACCCTATATTTGGTTTAAAGCGTTTAAAATTTGTTGTTTCTGTTTGTGGATACTTTTTATTTTTCTTACATGTAGTTTATCATGCCATTTGGCTCTGTAGTTTATTGTTTTTCAATAAATTTGGGAAGTTCCATTGTTTGTTTGTTGTGCTTCTTTCTTCTTTTCTTTTCCTTCTGATATTCCCATCATGCATATATTACTGTACCTTATGGTGTCCCACATTTCTGAGTATCTATTCATTTATCTTCATTCCTTTTTCTCGCTATTATTTGGCTTGCAGGATTCAAAATAATTTATTTATTCTGCCTATTCAAATACTGTTCAGCCCACAATCATAGTTTTCAACTTCATAATTTACATTTGATTATTTTCATTGTTTTGTTCTCTTTATTGATATGTTGTATTTTACACATTTTTATTGGTGCATTCTAGTCTCATGTCATAATGCAGTTCAGAGTGATAGTGACATACATGCACACAGCACTTGATGAGTTTCCCCCAGGCTCCCTACTCACTCCCTTCCCTTTTTTATACAGTATATTGAAATTGACATTGGTATTTTCTCATATGTACATAACTTCAGTGAAAGTATTTCCTTCATTGATTCTCCCTTCCTCCACCACCACCTTCCCCAAAACTACCTTCTTGGCTCCTCTGGGTTTCTCCTCCATTATCTAAAATTTCTCTTGTATCCTGATTACTCTCTAGCTTCTGCATATGAGAAAAAGCATATGACTCTTCACTTTTTGTAACTGGCTGATCTCACTTAACATAATATTCTCCAGGTCCATCCATACAGCCATACCACCCTGGATGTGCTCAATCTCATCTTATATTCTGTATTTAATGTAACACTGTCATCATACCTTCCTTTACTTCCTTAGTTACATTTTTTAGTTATGTGAACATATACATAGGCTATTTCAATGATATTTTATTATAAATATATTCATTCTATCTGATAGGCAATTTCTGTTTTCTGTTTTTTGCCAGCATATGTGTCATACTTTTTCCTTCCTTCCTTCCTTCTATTCTTCCTCTCTCTCTTTTTGCATGCCTCATTTTTTGTTGTTGTTGGAAATTGGACATTTTAGATAATATATGTGGCAACTCTGGGAACTACCTCTACCCTGGAATCTGTTATTTTATTTTGTGACTAATTAGATTATTCTGGTAGTGTTTATTTTCCTTGTTCTCATAGTGTTCAGTGTTTGATGTTCTTCCTCAGGCAGGCACAGCTTTAGATTTGTGCAGTTACCCAGCAATGTTAGTACTTTGGGTAGTACTTTCCCTATATCCCTGACCAAACTCAGCTATGAAATGCCAATAATAAAAAATACTTATTTCTCTACTGTTTTTAAAAATAGCTTTGAAGCATAAATGCTTATACAAACTAATCCAAAGTCTGGTTCCTTTGAAGGGTTAACTTTTGAGATCAGTTTGATTTTTACTCTGAATTATTGAGGGCTCTTTCAATCTCTATCTATTTCCTGGTTATCTTCCTGCAATCTAGCTAAGTCACAGTTTAGTCTCTAGCCTCAATATCTTCCTAGTTGCCTTTTATCATAAATTACTTTATTTTAAAGTGCTTTTAGGCTTCAACTTAATTTTCTTCTGCAAATAAAATCAGTTCCTTTGGAAAGAGATTAGAAACTACTTAGTTTATGGCATTTTCTCTTCCAAATCTAAATCTCTGAGCCTAGGTCTTGGAGCTAGGGTTTAGGACAATGTCAAACTTTTCTCTGAGAGATATTCCTATGCTAGTTTCTGAGAGCACTTAGTACAGGGGATAGGCAGCAGGCTGAGATACCCTTGACTTTCCTCTTTTGGGATGGAAGCATGATATCACAAGCTAGGGCAGGAGACATCAAGGCCACAGAGTTCTTGGTGTTCTAACCAAAGTAGACATCATGAGTAGAGATTGGGAAGAAGAGATCCCCAACTTCTTGACTACAATTGCCATAGATTTAGCCTTACTATCAAGTAGCAGAGGCAGGAGAAGAAATGCTAATATATTGCTTCTAGGAAAAAGCCCTCTGTATGGGCATTGTAGAAAGAGGGAATCTTATGTTCTTGGCTGAAAAAGTCTGAGTGTAGCCTGTCTCACTGAGATAGGATGGGAATGGAAGGAGTGGTCTTAGTTCAAATAGTAGTCTCTTGGTTTTCTCAGTAAATTTTCATGTTTTCTTGAATAGTGCTATAGTGTAAATCATAAGTGTCCCCGAAAAGCCTATATGTTAAAGGCTTGGTCCCCAGCCCATGACACTATTGGTGATATTGTGAGGTGATGGGGCCTAGTGGGGACATGTCCTTGAATAAAATATTGGGGTGCTGGTCCCTCCTCTTCTTCACTCTTTGTTTCCTGGCTGCCATGAGGTGGGCAACTTTGGTCTAGCACATGCTTCCCAACATGATGTTCTGCCTCACCACAGGCCCAAAAGCAAAGGAGCCCACTGACCATTGACTTAAATCTCTGAAACTGTGAGCCAAATTAATCCTGTAGTACTTCTAAGTTGATTGTCACAAGTATTTTGTCAGCAATGGAAAGACAGCAACCACAATTATATTTTTTTCATTTACTGCTAATCTGTAGAATTATTAGTGTTTTTGTTTGTTTTTAGTTTTCATCGGCTTCACTGGGGAGTAGGTCAATGAAGTTCCTAATCCTATCATATCATCAGAGACATCCTTCCTTATTAGTGTTTTTTGTTGTTGTTGTTTTGTTTTTGTGGTGGTGCTGGGGATTAAAGTCAGAGGCATACTACCTCCAAGCTACAATTTTGGCCCTATTTTATTTTCTCTTCTTGAAACAGGGCCTTGCTAAATTTCTGAGGCTGGCTTTAAATCTGTGATCTTTCTGTCTCAGACTCCCAAGTACTGTGATTACAGGGTGTGCAACCATACTGATTCCTGATCATTTTGGTTGATGTGAGTAGAGTTGATGAGTAAGGAAATTATGAGAATTAGGGAGATTAAATTATGTAAGTTTAAGACATAGACTAGAGTATGAACTTGGAGAGTAGTTTAAGATAGATTCAAGAGAGAGATGGAGAAAAGTGAATATGTAAAATTTAGAGACTGGATGCATGAAATAAGTAAGAGAAATCAGTAATTCCTCCAGATTTCTAATGTAGGTGATTGTGTAGATAGAGCTAGTTACACCTGAGTTATGTAGGTAGAACTATTTCTATATGAGTAATGTATGCGGAGCTAGTTCCACCTGAGTTATGAACATGGAATGACGACTTCAGTTTGGACATATATGTTTGAGATGTTTGGAGATTATCCAGATGGAATTTTCAAACAGGGATTTTACACATACATGTGAAGTTTAGATGAGAGATTTGGGGTGGAAACATGTGTTTAGAAGTCATCAACATTTAACATAGCAATGGAATCCATAAAGCAAATTAAATTGCTAAAGCAGACTAGATATAGAATGAGAAAAGCAGTGTAAAAGAAATTTTGAGAAAAACAACAATGAAGAGAAAGAGATAAGACTAACCCATGAAAGGGAAAACGAATAGAGGAGAGTATTGTGTGATATAAACATAGTCTTTCAAGAAGGAAGTGATCAACTCTTATGCAATGTAGCAGAGTGACCCCATAGCATGAGGATATTGAAATACTGATTGACATTAGCAATTTCTGACATATCTCTCCTTGTTCAATTGGAAAATTATTATGGAACATTAAAAGTCACTCATCAAACATAATGCACTAAACTTTTTCTGAATCCTTCCCTGCTGCCCACTCTTTCCTCTCACTCTTTCATATCCTTAAAGATTCTGGTTTATTATTTTATTATTTTACTATAGCACTTGTAACAGAGCTTTATATATGTGTGTCCTCTCATTCATTTCCCCCATTAGACCAAGAGTGTCTTGAGGGGTGGGGGATTTTATGCTTCTCATTACAGTGAGAAGTATTACAGTGACTGACACATAGAAGGCACAAAAATCAACATTCACCATTTGTTAGGGTAAAAAATGACTTGAAATAATATTTTACAAAAGATGGTTGAAGAAACTGAAAATATTTATCAAAGAGAAAAAATATTAAGAAGATTGTTTCACTGTCCTCAGACATTTGAACTGTTGACCTATGAAAAATCAGTTTAACTTGTTAGTGGCCACCAAAACTAGAATGAATAGAAGGGGAACTCTCAAGAAAAAGAGAATTTATTTAATTTGAACGGTTTACTAATTAGTTAGTGAAATAATTTAATGGACTGTCATTAACCCACTAATGACAACTTCCTGCTGTGTTCAGTATGAAATGACTGACTGGTTATAGGGGAACTCATCTGGTGAAGGCTTTCTTGTTGTCAAAATTCAGAAGTGACACAGGGAATGACATGGAAAGAGACAGAGAGGTGTGGTAAACCTGTTTTTTTAGCAGACAAACTTTGGAGATAACTCATTAATCAGTTAATTAATTAATTGCATGAATGCACTTGGTTCATACCTGAGGACAGAGCCCTAATCATCTGTTTAAAGTTCCTTCCTGATCCCACCTCTTAATATCTAATAATGGGGATTAAATGTTAACATGAATTTTGGAGAGAACAAACAATATTAAAGCCATACCACTAGTTGAATTTGAATTTCGGGTAAGTTGATTTTCTTAGTCTAAGTACATTCCAAATATTACATAGGATATATGTATACTAAAAGATTGTTCTTCGGCTGGGCGTGGTGGCGCACGCTTGTAATCCCAGCATTTGGGAGGCTGAGACCGGAGGATCCGGGTTCGCGGCCAGCCTCAGCTCCCTAGTGAGGCACTCCACAACTTAGTGAGACCCGGTTTCAAAATAAAGAATAAAAAATAGGGCTGGGGGTATAGCTCAGAGGTAGAACGCCCCTGAGTTCAATTCCTAGTACCGCAAAAAAAAAATAAATAAATAAAAATCTTCATTGACTTGAAATTCAAATTTAAACTGACTTTCTATGCTTTTATTTACTAACTCTGGCAACCCTGACCATATTTTCATGTTTTCCTGAGGCCAAAATACCATGACCACTATCTGTTCTTGAAGTATATACAACTGATAATACATAGAATTTTAAAATATGATGAGCCAGGCATAGTAGCACATGCTTGTAATCCCAGTACTTGGGAGGCTGAGACAGGAAGATTGTAGGTTTGTGGCCAGCCTCAGCTACTTAGTGAGGCCCTTTGCAACTTAGTGAGACCCTGTTTCAAAATAAAGAATTAAAAACAGGGCTGGGGGTGTAGAATCCCCTGAGTTCAATCCCCAGTACTGGAAAAAAAAATATATATATATGATAAAAATTTCAAGATGTGTAATAATTTTTTAAAATCATAAAATTTAATGACACATTGATGTATAAAGGTTCTTGGACCAGCATCTTAAGCCACAATAAACTTCTTTTGTTTATAACTTACCCAGTCTTTAGTCTTGTGGTATTAGCAATAGAAAATGGACTAATACTACTGAATTTTGATACTTCTGACTTTTATCTAGCAACACCATAATCTTGTATACTCATCACATGCAAGATATTCATCTGTTGCTATATTAAGGATGAGATAAGGGTTGGGTTTTTAAGGGTTGTTGTATCTTAAGAAATATCATAATTCTCACATTTCATGCTTGCATGTGAAAACAAGAACCTCTAATAAAAATATGGAAGTAATAAATGGACAGTCTAGTATAGATCACAGGGCATGAGACAATTCATATAAAAAGAAAAAGGCTAATGACCTCAGTATATAAAAATAATTTCCAAATAAATGCTAAAAAGTAAGCTAATAGAAAAGGAAGTATATATGACCCTTGTTTGTACTTAATTGACAGATATACTTTTTGCCAATAATAAGAGATCTGATATTCAAACTATATTGCGATACCAGTTATCACTTTTCAGACTTAAAAAATTCATAGGTTAGTGAGTCTGTGGCATAGAGAAATAGGCATTTTTGCATATTGTTGATAGGAAGGCAAATGGCGTAACCCATATGGAATTCATTCCAGTAGTATCTCTTGCTATTCAAACACATTTCTTTCTGGGATGTTACAGATATACTCTCCCACTGTGAAAAATGAAATATGTTTTGATATATGTATCTACTTGCTAATTGTAGTATTTTTGTAATACCAAAAGCAATAAAAATGTCTATCTTTAGGGGACTGACTAAGTCATGTAACATCTATCCAATGGACTATTATTCAGCTTTAAAAATGAATAAAGAAGCTATTTACTGATAAAGCTCTTCAAGATATATAATTAAGTTTAGTAGCATTTAGCATATTCTTGTTAAGTTAAATATGTTAAATTCAGTATCTCATTCACTATTCCCAATGACTTTGTGAGACACTTAGAATTATAATCCTAATTTTTCAGTTTTGAAAGTTGAAGTTCAAAGAAATCGAGTTACTTATACAAATGTTCTTGGAAATCCAGCAATAGAGTTAGAATATAATGCATGGAGTCTGGCTCCAGAATACAAGCCTTTCAACTTTCATGACAAAAGAAAAAATAACAGATTCAATAAGTGCTGTGATGGCAGAATACAGGGAAATTTGAAATTCAGGGATAAGCCAGACACCTAGGTTTCTATTTATAGGTACTTAAACACTGGCATATCTGACAGCCAGATAGAAGAAGGAACAAATTAGGGGTCCTGACATGTGACTGAAATCTAGCCTATGGATGGTGGCTTACTTTTTAGCTTCACTGACTACTAGGGCTAAGATTACCAATAAACTATCTCTGTCAGGAGCTATGCAGGAAAAAGAAACAGTTCAAATAATCCTATGTTCATATATAAAATTTCGAATATCAATTTTAATATTATATATAGAGGGGGGATGGAGTGGAGTGGATCCCAGAGGGAAACAAATGTTTTGTGTATGTATGTTTCTATCACTCTGAAACTCATTATGATGTATAATCGCAACGCACCAATTAAAAAGCCTGACTTACTCAAATTAATGCAAGTCCTTTTTACACAAAGAGGAAGTCTGAAGTTGTTTCAAACTTGGAGGAAGAAATGTTTGTTTGTATTGACTTCCTTTTGAACTAGGTTTTTTTTTGTCATTGTTTATTTTGGTACTGGGGATTGAAACCAGGGACATTCTAAAAAGGCCTAAGCTATACCTCCAGGCCTTTTTATCTTTGCTTCTGAAACAGGGTCTTTCTAGGCTGAGAGAGTCTTGCTACATTGCTGAGGCTATCCTTGAACCTTTCACCCTCCTGTCTCAGCCTCATAAATACTAAGATTACAGTTATGTGCCACCATGTTAGGCCTAGATATTTCGTGTAGAAAATGGTTATATCTCTCAGGTCATCATGGCATCCTTCAATAAATATTTGGACCCTTTTTGAAATGAAAGACTAAACATTTATTTTGAAATTGAATGGTATTCAGAAATGACAAGAGGAGAACAAACCTCTTGATTTGAGTGAAATAACTTCACTACACCAGATTTGTGGTCATCTAGCTTTTATCAAACAAAAACAGCATTGAAGGAGGATTGTGGCATTTTCTAATTATGAATTGATAAAGGCCACAGATATTTCAGAGATACTGAAACATATTAGAATACTCATTAATATCAATATATTTTTGAACCTTCTATGCTTCCTCCTTAAGCTTTAGCATCTCTTTGTAGATAGTGATTGGATGTTCTAACAATGACAAGCAACAGGGGCCACATATTTGCAGCATTTGCTTTTTCTATGTTTGGATAAGCTGGACATATAAAAATAAAAATTAATACATTATATAAGTCATCATGTATTTTTTTTAGGTTGAGTACTATACCACAAAGATAGATATCAGCATGGTTTCAAAACCCATAGGTGGTCGATGTTGTCACTTGTTCAGCAATCAGATAATGGGCAGACCTTGCACAATAACTTGCTTGCTAAGGACTTTTTCACTTCTGACAGAGCACTAGGCCCTACAAGTTGACAGACAAAAATGAGACAATGTCTGTGTACCTTTCTTCCTTAGAAACATTTCCAAATTCTTGTATTTTATCTTATTTGATGGTTGCCTTGAAAGGTGACACTACTGAAAGGTGATTTGGTCAGCTATCAGGGAAGAAACTTTGCAGCCATCTCACTCTCCTTTCACAGAGCACTCTTTGGCAGATGCAAAAATCATCTGCATTGCAGAGGTCATCAGTCACTTGGAAGTTCTGGGGGACAGGAAATAAGAAGTCACACTGATGGATGAATTAAGAAAGCCCTCCTTAAAGTTCACTTCACTGCCTGTGGGCAGCCAGGAAAAACGATTGCATACAATGACCTAGAATCTTTCCAAACATAAATCTGAAGTGCCTAGTCAATTGTTTTACATTACTAAAACACAAAAGTTTCAAATTGAAATAATCTGTCTCTTAAAAATAAACACCTGAACAAATCCCAGAGCCCACTTTCCAGGATAGAGTATTGGAGTCCTTATTTAAAATGCAAATTTGAGTGGGGGTGCAGTGGTCCTATAATTTAAAATCTAAACCCAGACAATCTATGTTCAAATCCCAGCACACTATTTATAAGTTTAATAGTGGTGGTAATCCTGTCCATAATTCTCTTTAGCCACCAACTGAAGCCAGTTTTATAATCTAAGATAATATGTTCTGACAAAAAACTTCAGGACAACTCTCTTTTCTTCCCTGTGTTTATCATTCCTAAGTCCTAAATTCATCCTTTGTAGAAATTCTATAGTTCTTCTTTGACCTTGGTTAAGTTACTTAAGTTTTTATTAACAAAAAGATATAATGACTTACCTTTGTTTGAATGTGGTGATGTTAAATCAAATAACATATAATACGTATAATATATGCACACACACACTCCCTCATGTGCCCTTCTCCTGAAGCCCACTAATTTGTAAAATTAATATTCACTAATAATTATAATAAAATAACATATATAATATATAGCTTTCCATAATGTTTGAGATATATTTACCACTCAATAAATGCTATCTCATTATTACCTTTTTCAAATTAATAAGACTAATATTATTGATAACAATAACAATAGTCTATTTTTATTATTGGCTATTCTTAGCTTAACCCAAAGGGATAACTTTTTCCCTGGATCTAATATACCTTTTGATGTTTACTTTTTTGCTCCTAATAGTATTTATACCACATAGGACATCCACATCTAAAATTGTTTAAGCAGTTAAAGAGTTATTGCATGTACATTTTTCTTCATAGTAAGAATTCACTATTTTCATAACCATCTCAAATATGTATTTATCCATACTATATGCAAGGTTCTGTGTCAAGCAGTATAATAAATATTTGAGGAGATGGATATGCCAATTAGACTGATTTGATCATTCCACAACATATACACATATTGAAATAGCACATTGTAGACCATAAATATATATGATTGCTATTTGTCCAATAAAATAAAATAAATTAGTATATATAACTTTTGCAATACTTGGAAAACAAAAAATAAAAAGAATAAATTTAAAATTGCACACAATCCCAGACCAACTCAGGCTTTCGAAAAGAATGTAATATAATTAAAATAGTATTAAGGATAGATTAATCTGGTAGTGGTGTGCAAAATAGACGGAAGGGATGGGAGTTATCTAATTTCTTCCAATACAGAGAATATGAAACATAGAACATCTTGGAGCCCCTGTTTAAGAAATCTGGAGAAATAATTGAAATTTGAGAAGATTATGTAGATAGAAACATTATAAAGGTGGGAGAATATACTTCCAAATAGGCAGCTCCAAACATTTCTCTTATTAGAACATTTCATCTATATTGTGTTTTCAAAAAAACAGAAACAAAATCCTGTGTTTGGCAATATATATCCAAATTTAAAATCCATAGACTTTTTTGATCCAATAATTCTACTTCTTAGAGTTTATCTTTTTCCCTCAGCAATTAGAATTTTTATTTACTTAGTTTTGGTTAATTTGTTAGCATGTTTTTGAATACATTTTCTTAGTGCATTGTAATTATACATCATTTTTTCAAAGATATTCCTACACAAGTACCAAAAGTTGTATGTACATAAATGGTTATTAAACATTGTTTAATATAAGAAAAGTCGGAAACAATCTCCATTAAGGAAGGAGAAATTAAATAGATACACTGGAATACCGTACATGGTTAAAAGAAAACAATGACTTTTTTGTTCTAATGTAGGAAGATACAGAACAGTGTGATTAACATGATCTGTTCCATTAATTCAGTGGGCACTTATTAGAGTCTGGTACTATACTGGCCCGTGAAAATTCAACAGTGTTAAAGAAAGTGAAAAAGACAGATCCTGGCCCCCATGCAGTTTACATTATGGAGGAGGCATTGTAAAATTAATGTTATGCCGGGCATGGTGACGCACGCTTGTAATCCCAGTTCTTGGGAGGATGAGACTAGAGGATCGCGGGTTCATGGCCAGCCTCAGCTACTTAGTGAGACCCTCCACAACTTAGTGAGATCATGTTTCAAAATAAAGAATAAACATTAGAGCTGATGATGCAGCTCAGAGGTAGAATGCCCCTGGGTTCCATCTCCAGTACCACAAAAAATTAATGTTATAATAAATCACTGTATCAATTATATTATAAACCCTTTCATTTGTAAGCTATTCAGACAATAATAGTGTTAGTAATAATCCAAAGCAGCCCTTCCTGTTTCTCCCTTTTTATTATTTATTATACATTACAATTTGTGATTATATCATTTTAGGTTTTGTGAGATATGTTAGATAAATGAAATAATCACAAATTGTAATGTATAATAAATAATAAAAAGGGAGAAACAGGAAGGGCTGCTTTGGAAAGGGAAAGTGTCCCTAAAGAGGTCACATGGAAGCTGAGTTCTAAAGAATTGGAAAGGGCCAGGTATGAGAAGAATCCAAGAATTTTATAACATTTTGCATGACTTTTTAAAATTTGCTCATATGTTATTTGTATAGTTAATATTTAGTTAGCCAATGAGCTATTATAAATACAACCCCAGTGTACTCATTAACTTGTATTCAGTATTTATTATCCTAAGTTATAATGTCACAGATAAACCTGAGGGCACATCCAAATGCCAGATTGCTTGTGGGCTTAGAATGTGTTGCTCCAGGAGTTTCAGAGAACTTGAAAAATCTGTTTCTTATGGCTTTTTATATTAGATTTAGGGCACCTGCCAGTGTTATCCATCAATAGCATGTGCTGTTAGGTGAAGCTGAGCAACTTTTTATTCTTTCAATTCCTGGCATGTAGCTGGGTGGGGTGGCACTTTCAGGAGGATCATCAAACTTTTGTTCTAAATGACTTTGAACTCCCTGAGGAGACATAGTGAATTTGGAAAATATGTCTCAATTGGTTTTTTCTTTTGTTTCCCCCAAAGGATGATGTGGTGGTTGAGGATCTGGAAGACAGAATTTATTTTAAATTATTTGTCTACATCCTGAAAGGAATCCTTGGGGCTGAATCCTTCTCAGACTGATCCAGTCTGAAATTGTTCCTATGAAGTTGCTATCCAGAAAGCAGTGAGATAGACTGGTTTGCAATGATACTAGGAATGGCTTGAAAAGATTTCTAGTGGAATTTGATTCCTTGTTTTGTGAGGTAGTATCACAAACTTTAAGCTGTGTATTTGGGTCAGTATATAGCATCCTTTTGGGGAAATCAACTATGGTGTTAATGATTTCACTCTCCTTTATGTGTCTTCAAGTTAGTGATAGTTTTGTTTTTCTATCCTGATGAATCTTCCCAGTCAAATGTTAGAGTATTGCTATTGTAGCAGTTCAGTCTATTGCTGTAGTCACATTAGTATTAGCCAAGAAAAAGTATGAGTAAAGAAAGCAGAAATGTTTAAAAGTGATAACACTGATGACATTAGGTACACAGGAGACTTTATTAAGAAAGCAATTGGCTCTCTTAGCTTTTACCAGACATTTGAGATTTTTTCCCATCTTGGAAATTATATGTAGGAATCAGGCTTAAAATATCTTTTCCTTTTTTTGTTACAGTCAATAGTGTACTGGTAATTGATAACTATCTGGAGGAAATGGGGTAAAGGATCATGATTATAACATTTACTGATTTCAATAGAGGAAATAGTCTACCATGGTTGATTTCAAGCTACCAACATAACATCTCTGTATACAAAATTGGGAAGAAATATGCACATTCAGGTTTCAAAATCACTATTAGATTCTATTAGAATATAGAGATGGCCCTGAAATTGTCACTGATATTATTTCTAAGTAATTCCCAACTCATGCTATGCTTCTAGGAAACCTAGTCTAACAGAGATTATAAAATACTTTTTGTCTTCATTTTTTAAGATAATTTCTCAAACAAATGCTATATATTATTTGCATGTATACTATTTCACACACTCCTCACAACAGTCTACAGTATGATTATTATCATAATTTTATAGTTGAGAAGAGTAAGGCTTAGACTTGAATTAATTGTCTAATGTCATATAGTTTTTAGGTTTATAGCTGTGATCCAAAAGCAGTTCTATGTGGTTTTAGTGCTCCTGTATTCTATGATAGTGTGCAGAAGGTTTTGTGAGCTTACATTTTCTGGCTTAGTGCTTCAATTCCTGTGTTTTGCAGGTACACATTCAGCCTGGGGGCCTGTAAGTTGTCTCATTAGCTATCCAACAGAGTTTTACAGTTTTCTCTTCAGACACAATATGTTAGTCCTGCCCACATGCCTTGACCTGCCTGACTGTCCTAGCTCTCTATCCATTAGAGAAAGCAAATACAATTAGACTTTTCATCACACTATGGCCATCTGCTCACCAATGCCTTTTTTGCTATTTGGGAGCCAAAGGTACTTTGAAAACCAGTATCCAGCTACACAGGGAGATGTTTCAGCACTGTGGTGCTCTGTAATAATGCCATGATATCTGAATATGCAAATTAGGAAGTCTGGAGTCTATCATGTCCTTATTATATAGCCATGAGAGATAGTTTCTTTTTTATTGTCCACAAGAAAAACAACTGTATATAGAAACTGTTTCTCCCTCTAGTTCCCTATTTTATGCTGATGAGGAATTCTTAATTTTCTGTCCAAGAGCTCAGCATTTCATCAAGAATAATTTTGTCCTTGATATTTTATCAAAGGGTAGCTGGTTTGACCTTCAAGCATGAGCAAAAATCATTTATTTTAAGAACAAGTCAATAAGCAATACACTCAGACCTTGTACATTTAATAGCATATATCAAACATTTTCCTTTAAGAATTTGCTGACCTTCTTGTAAGAAGATGTTCTCTAAAATATATGAGTTCTTTTCATTACATAGATTCAAAAAGATTAATTTCTAATTCATTTCACTAACCCATAAATTAAATCAGCGATTAGTAGCAGCAGCAGTAAAGTTTCTAAGTTCACCTTTTTGTATTGTATTAAATACAATAGAAGTCATTTTTAAACATAAAAGCAAAATATTTATAAGGCTTCTTTTGCTATCCCTAAGGAGAAAAATGGTATTGCTTATGTGCTGTTGATGTTATCATGTTTTATCATCAAGGGTCAAGGAAGGAAGGAAGGAAGGAAGGAAGGAAGGAAGGAAGGAAGGAAGGAAGGAAGGGAGGGAGAGAGGGAGGGAGGGAGGGAAAGAAGGGAGGGAAGGAAAAAAGGAAAGGAAAAGTCATGAAATATTGAACATTTAACAGTAAAGTACATTTTAATTAGTCATTTTTCTATTTTTAGTTGTCATACTATGGACAAATAGAAATTTAACATTTTACAATCATTTGTAAGATAGCTTGTGAATATTGATTTTCTTAAGAATATAGGCTTTTCTCTGATTCATATTAATTTCCAACCTTTGCAGGAGAGAATTTTTAACTCCTAGAACAAATGTACTATCCTTGTTCTAAGGTGAAGGACATAGATTCTAAATATTGACTTACACATATAAAATCAAAACCATAAACTTTTCCTATCACATGAATTCTACTATAAAAGTTAGAAAAATAAATAAAAAATTAGAAAAGGAATCAGCCTCCAATAGAAGCATGCAATCAAATTATATTTAGGCTTTTTATTAATAGATTACAACTTTGAGGTTCACAGTGCTATTTTTAGGGTATATCAATAATTTCAGCTAGATTAGCCAATGAAAAAAGTAACAGCCATGATATCTGAATTAAGATAAATAACATAAACAAAGCCTGTGATGGTTGTACAAATATTTTATTTCATTGAATAAAATGTTCATATTTTAGGAAACAATTGTCATGAGACTTTTTAATAGTAGTATACTTCTCAAATACTTTAGTGTTCCAATATTTTAAAAATATTCTAAACTGTACAGATCTCAATCTCTCTGTCACTGAGACAGAACCTGCAGATGCACCAAAAGACTGAACAGATGGTATGCTGAAAGAGTTTGCTTATTGAAAGGCTTTACAGAATTTTTTTAAAAACATTCTTATGAGTCCACTACGGATTATCTGAAAGGACAATTAATTTTCATTTATCTCAAATTATAAGTAAATATAGTGAATTTTCACTTAATGTCATTTGCTAGAGGTTCCTGCAAAATAAATTGGGAAAATAAAACATAGATGTTCATTCTCGGATAAAATGCTGAGCATTAATTTAGACCCAATTCTCCATCTAAAACTCAATTTTCAAACGGTTTCCCCATCCCATTACACTACTTTGAAAGATTCTTCATCTTCACATCCTTTTGTGGTTGTCCTCCAAACCTCTTCATTTCCCAACTAATTATTGAGTTAGACAACTTGATATCTCATGAATATATTTTTTAAAAAAACCCTTAAAATACTCAAGAAATAATGGCAGCCAGTTGGTATGTTTCCACTGTGACCAAAATCATGAGTCACATGTCTGAAACTGTGGAAATCTCTAACACTGATTTTGCAAGGCTTTCATTACAAGTCTATAATGAAGACTCCTGGGGTTTATCTCTATCATCTGAGGATAGCTTAAAATGTGATTCTACACTCAAGGGTTCTTTTTCATTAGTGCTAGGGTCAAGCTGAGAAATCTGCATATTTTAAAACTACCACATTTTTAAGACAGTACGTGATTTTAACGACTATACTTTTCACCACACAGCTCATATCATAGCCTGATTTTGAAGACTGAAGTTCAATGCATTCTTTTTTATTAAGTCTGTCATGAATCCTCTCCCTCAAGTAGAAAACTGTTATCTGCAGTGTAGTTATAGAATAAAACGAGGGACTGGGATCATAAGTATAAAGAGAAGAATTAGATTTTGAGATGAGATAGGTTGAATAGGCCTAAGTATCATATTCAGAAATTGTATGCATGAGATTGTGCAATGGAATTGAAGTAATTACAAGAATTATAATCTGGATCCAACAACAATAATAGTCACTATCTCTAATTGATTGGGACAACAATTCTAACAATGTGGTTTTTGAATCTGGGGAGGAGATTTAATAGTTATTTTATGGGAGTATATTAAAGAAACATAATATATCTAGTCAGAGAACAGGAAATTTTGACAGATGATTTTGCAGCTTTCAGCTATGAGAAATGTGTGTGTGTGTGTGTGTGTGTGTGTGGTGCTTGGGATTGAACCCAGGGACATTCTACCTTCAAGCTACATTCCCAACCCTATTTTATATTTTATTTGGAAACAGAGTCTTGTTAAATTGCCGAGAGCCTCGCTAAGTTGCCGACACTGGTTTCGAACCTGCAATCCTCCTGTCTAGGACTCCCAAATACTGGGATTACAGGTATGTGCCACCATTCCTGGTTTATGAAAGATTTATATGAGATGTATTGAGGGGGTAGATGAAATATATAAGAAATAAAGTCGGGCGTGGCGGCGCACGCTTGTAATCCCAGCATTTGGGAGGCTGAGACCGGAGGATTCCGGTTCGTGGCCAGCCTCAGCTACCTAGGCACTCCGCAACTTAGTGAGACCCTGCTTCAAAATAAAAAAAAGAATAAACAATAGGGCTTGGGGTATGGCTCAGAGGTAGAATGCCCCTGAGTTCAATCCCCAGTACCGCAAAAAAAAAAAAAAAAAAAAAAAAAAAAAAAAAAAAAAAAAAAAAAAAAAAAAAAAAAAAAAAAAAAAAAAAAAAAAAAAAAAAAAAAAAAAAAAAAAAAAAAAAAAAAAAAAAAAAAAAAAAAAAGAAAGAAAGAAAGTAAAACATGATTAGGAAAGAAGCTACAAAAGGTAAAGCCATTAAGTGATGGAAATGTGATTTAAACATAATTCTTACTCTAAACTGTAGGGCATTAGGATTTATATCAATATTCTTACATTTAGAGAGCATAAGATTCACTACATTTAAAAGTATCACAAGCTTCATTCCCAGAAGTTCTTATTTAGAAGGATTGGTATGAGGACTAGATTTCTGCATTTTAATAATTATCCCAGGTGATCATGATGAAGGTGATCCTCAGAATTGTCTTTAAGAAACATTAATATAATTTGCCAGGCCTAGTGGTGCATGCCTATCATCCCAGTACTTAGGAGGTTGAGACAGGAAGAATGCAGGTTCCAAGCCAACCTCAGCAATTTACCAGGACCTTTAAAAAAGGAAAATATGACTGGGGGTGTGTCTTGGAGGTAGAATGCCCCTGTGTTCAATCTCCAGATTGAACACACACACACACACACACACACACACACACACACACACATACACACACGTTAATATTGCTTACTTCTTGCAGATTATGTGTCTGCTATATTAGTATTGGGCATTAGAGATCTAATTGTAATGTTCACAACTAAGATCCATATAAGTTCCACTTGGTCTTCTTGTTAAAGGATGTTACTAATGAACTTGGAAAATATCTAACTTGAAAAAAGTGACCATCATATTTAAATTCATATGATGACATAAATAAAACTAATATCCTAGGCTTTAAGTAAGAAACTTTCAAAATAGACATGTTTTACCAGGCAGAGGCTCAAATCTGGAAAGTGGATTAAAGATTTGGAAGTGACCAGATTGCCACAAATTTAACAAGAAAATCATGTTTTCCTAATGAGAAATGAAAATAACCCTAAAGTAGTAATTCTTAACATTCTTTTGACTCTTGGGTATTATGTAGTTGTTGGAAGGGGGAGTACTCAGGCAAGGCTTAAAGTCTATCTGTCACAAATGTTTCCTAAAATTCCTATTGAGTTTATCAGATTGATTTAGATTGGTTTATTAATTTTTGTGTTTATTTGTTTAATTTAGT
This sequence comes from Graphiurus murinus, assembly GCA_004027655.1. Taxonomy (NCBI): domain Eukaryota; kingdom Metazoa; phylum Chordata; class Mammalia; order Rodentia; family Gliridae; genus Graphiurus; species Graphiurus murinus. The sequence goes on from PVLC010001043.1 coordinate 27,644, forward strand.
GTTGTTTGTCCATGTCCATATTTAAAACAGTGGTTTGAAAATATTTGTTTAATGAGTACAAAGCCTGTGTCTCAAGGGAAAACTTTTGGACATTATTTTGTTCCTTTCAATGGACTATTTCTTCTATTTCTTTGTATGCCTTGTGATTTTTTATGTTGTTGAAAATTGTGTATTCAAAACATCAGCAAACTCTCCTAGTCTTTGGCAATTAACCTAGAGCAAGTGAAGATCTTCACAAATAAGCCCAATAATAAGGCATATGGTGTTCTTAGATGTTTCTTGGTATGATTCTCCTCTTGAAATCTATGTGTATTTCCACTCCCCAATTTATATGGTTGTTTTTAAATGTCTTAATTTACCTGAGTATCACCACTGATTCATCTCTGAGTATTATCTGTTCTATTTTATTCCTCCATCAATAATCTCTTGCTCCTTCTAGTTTTCTCAAGCTATGTTTGCTTCTTCCAAGACATTCACTTACCCTGAGATTCTAAAGGTTTTCATTCTCTGAGTTAGGAGAAACAGATACCAAACCTTCACCAGCCCACAGACAGGTTAGAATGTTGCAAATTTGGTTTGTTCCATTCCCTCTGTAGTATAATTTGAAATCAGTATTGTGATGTTCCCAGTATGGTTCTAATTTCTCAGAATTGTTTTGACTATTCTGGATCTTTTATTTTTCCATATGAATTTTATATGCTTTTACTAGTGCATTATAGTCTCACATCATACTGTAAATCATGTTGACAGTGACATACATGCACACATCACTTGGTGTCCCCCGCCTCCCCATCTCCCCCTCTCCAATACAGAGTACTGAGATTGGTATTGATATATTCACATATATACGCATAGTCTATGATAGTATTTCCATTAATGAACTTCAATTTTCCCTTCCTCTTCCCTTAGACTACCTCCCTGGCTCCACTGAGGTTTCTCCTCCATTATCTAGAGCCTCCCTTGTATCCCAATTACTCCCTAGCTTGCACATATGAGAGAAAACCCTTTACTTTCTGTGACTGGCTAATCTCACTTAACATTATGTTCTCCAGGTCCTTCCATTTTCTTGGAAATAACATTATTTTGTTCTTCTTTATTGCTGAGTAGAATTCCATTGTGTGTATTTCCCATAGTTTTGTAATCCATTCATCTGTTGATGGACACCTGGGTTGGTTCCATAATTTGGCTACTGTGAATTGTGCTGCTGTTAACAAGGCTATGAATATATTACTGTAGTTCTCTGATTTGGGGCCCTTTGGAAAGATACCCAGGAGCGGTATAGCTGGATCATATGGTGGATCCATTCCCAGTTTTCTGAGGAATAGCCACACTGATTTCCATAGGGGCATAAAACGAAAAACAAAGGTAAGTTTCAGGGATTTCTAATCTACCACTCAGGAAATCCATACAAGCGTCTTTTAAAGCAGTCAACACTTCCCTGTTTACACTGTGTCCACTGGAGAATGCCCACACACTCTCCTGTGCTGGCTCATCTTGCTGTATTTGAGCTTCTGTTACACTCAGTTTGGGAATTCATTAGCAGCAGTGCCTTATTATCATAAATTACGTGGCAGAGTTTCTTTTGGCCCATTGGAGGGAAGCTTCTTCTTCCCCACTGAGCCACAGTGCTCCTCACACTGCTGCTTATTCCTTTTTATTAATCTTTATATTCCAGAAAGTGATACTTTTGGTTTTAATTTCAAAGATAGTTCTCTGAAATGCCTACCAGCATTTTCCCACAACCTTCCTGCTTCAATATCGCCACTGAAGAACTGTTGTTTTAACTCAGTCTTGGAAAGCTGCTACCATATTGTGGGTTCCTCTGACCTGCCATTTTTACTTGGTGAATCTAGATGTCACTATTTAATTTCATTATGTTATTTGACAAGAGTAAAAGGATTTTGCCAATGGGATTACATTCCCTATTCAGGTGACATCAGACTCATCAAAATGAAAATTATCCTGGGTAAGCCTGAGCTAATCAAGTGAGCTTTTGAAAAAGAAATCTAGTGGTAAGAGACAAATCACTATAACTATTTTTTCATGCTGAGCTTGAAGAAGTAAGCCACCATGAGTTCCACAGCTACAATGAAATGACTTCTATTAATTCCAAGAGTTTGCTAGAGAACCCTAAACCTGAAAGGAAGTTGCAGCCTTGGACACCATTTTAATTACAGCTTTCTGAGACCTTGAGAAGACATTCCAATTAGGCCATACCATACCCTTTACCAACAGAACCTGTGAGAACGTATGCATTGCTTTTAAGCCCTGAAATTTATGTAAATTAACAACTGATAGCTAATAGAATCCTCAAGGCTTCCTCCCACATTTCCCTTAAGTCTTGCTTAAATTTAACCTTTCCATCATGTCCTTTTTTTGCTGTCCAGTCTTTTAAAAATCGCATCACCTTCAAATCACATTTCCTATTGGTAGTTTTGCTTTATTTTTCTTCATAGTACTTGGCACCATCTGAAACATTATGTATTTTATGTATTTATTTGGTTTATTGTCAGTCTCTCCCTGTTATAATATAGGTTCCCTGAGAGCACAGATATTATATCTCCAGCATATAGAAGAGTAACTGGCATAAGCATAAATGCATTGCACATATTTCTGTACTGATTGAAGGAATGAATTTCTTATATGATGGATACAGAATCCTCACTATGTCTTTCAAAATCATGTATTTTTGAGTCTTTTTATTTGCTCTACATACTTGTTTACCCTTATTTCTCTAGGCATATCAACTTTTATTTCCTTTCATATCCTATTCTCAGGGTTTCTGCATATGTTTCCCCTCATCAATTCCTCGTATCTTACTGTCATTTGGGATTCATCAGATAAACATTCCCTGAGCTTTTGAACTAGGTCTGATCCTTCTGTTATATACATTCATAGTTTTATATAATTTACAAATCATTTATATGATTGTAATTGCTTTTGTAATCACTTGATCAATGACTTCTCTATCTCCAGTTATAGATTTCATGAGGAAAAGGACTGCCTTGTTTTTTTTTTTTTTTTTTTTTTTTTTTTTTCGGAACTCAGGGTCTCACTAAGTTGCGGAGTGCCTCACTAGGTAGCTGAGGCTAGCCGCGAACCCAGATCCTCCGGTCTCAGCCTCCCGAATGCTGGGATTACAAGCGTGCGCCACCACACCCGGCTAAGGACTGCCTTGTTTATCTATATATCACCAATGCAAAGGGTGTGTATCACTATGAATGAATGAATGAATGAATGAATGAATGAATGAATATAGCTATTTCAGTGAAGAATTTGCTAAGTAGAGTGAAAATGCTATTAACTTTTCTCCAGTTTCTTAATCTGTTTCCTAAGTATACAAATGACTTCTTCAATAAAATACTGCTTGCTTACTTCCTTATTAATTCATGCATGCACACAAGCATGCTTTCTAGTCAGAAGCAAACTACTCACATCTGCAAGTTTATTTCCAATATATTTTGAAAAGAAGAAAAAACAAATAATGTTTTATTTTTAAAAATTCATACATACAGTATTTTCCTTCCAGTATTTGGTAATTTTCTGTGTTGGAGAAAACCATCCATGATAGTCAAAGTGACTGAAACTAACCAGTGATAATTTCACATTATAATACTAGAGGTCAAAAGACATAGAGAAAAATCCTTAATGCTTCAGTGAATTAAATGAAAAGTTAATAGGAATAATAATAATGAATTATTGCCTAATACCTATTTTTCTGATCAAAGAGGCTAGTTCTAGATATTAGCTATAAAGTGTGTGTGTTTGTGTGTATGTGTGTGTGTTTGTGTGTGTGTGTATGTTTGTGTGTGTGTGTGTGTGTGTGTGTGTGTGTAGAGAGAGAGACTATCTAACACTAGATTGAACCCAGAGACATTCTACCTTTGAGCTACACCCCCAGCCCAATTTTATTTCTTATTTTAGAAACAAGGTCTCCCTAGGTTGATGAGAGTTTCACTACTTGTTTGAATCTGCTATCCTCCTGTCTCAGCCTCCCAAGTACAGTGATTACAAGCGTGCGCCACCACACTTGGCTCACTACTTTCAATATAGCTAATCCATCTGGGTACATATTCACTGAAATAATTTTGTTTGTAGAAAGCTGCTAAGAATATATGATATTACATTTAAGAATGAGTGCAGGTTATAACCGAAGTAGATACATTTGAATATACCTCAATTTAGCACCCAATGGTTACCAGAAAACTACTTCTAGAAGTAGGAATCCTCTTCCTCCTCTTCCTCCTCCTCCTCCTCCTCTTCCTCATCATCATCATCATCATCATCTATATAAGAATATTGGTGACTATTAGTCTCTTGGTGTTATTACAGTTCAGCAGTTCTATTACTTGGCATGTACCCCCAAAAAGGAAATCAATATGATGAAGACATGTATGCACTCTATGTTTATTGTAGCACTATTCACAATAGCCAATGTATGAAATCAACGTAAGTGTCCACAGATGGATGAATTGGTAAATAAAATGTGGTATATATGCACAATGGAGTATTATTCAGGCATAAAAAGAATGAAATCTTGTCATTTGCAGCAACATGGATGTACCTTTAAGATATTATGTTCAGTGACATAAATTAGGCACAAAAAGCAAGTACCATATCATCTCACTTCTACGTGAAATCTAAAAAGTTGAAATCATAGAAGTAAAAAGTAGAGTAGTAATTGCTAGAGGCTAGGAAGGGAAGGGGAAGGAGATAGGATGGTTAATAGGAACAGAGATATAGTTGATAGGAGGAATGCCTTCTCATATTCTGTAGCACAGTAGGGTAACTATGGTTGTCAAGTTATAATTGTATATTTTTAACTAACTAGTAGAGAAGGTTGTGATGGGTATGTCAAGGACCCTGATCTAGTAATTATATATTATATACATGTATTAACTAATCATTCAGTATTATATACATGTATTGAAATATCACACTGTACCCTATAGATATGTATAATTTTATGTGTCTCTCTCTCTCTATATATATATATGGATAGAGAGACAGTTTTGACAGATTCATGTTTATCCTATTGCCCAGTCTTAAGGCTACTAGGGTTTTATAAAGAAAGAACTTTAAATGATAAACAACCACATTATTGGATGTCTAGCCAGAGAGAAATAGAAAACAGTAAATAAATACCTAATATATTTTTAGTTGCAAACTTAATTCTAAACTCATCATTTTAATCCAGGTCTCATTTAAATTCTTGCAAGTTACATGCATTTGTCATATCAATTTACTTTGTTTTCCTGTTCTAGATTGTTAAGGAATAAATGCAAATTAATATGTCTGGGCCTGTGCTTCTCGTTTATGGGTTTGTGATTTAATCCTTTGAGGATGATGCTTTTTCTCAGATAAAATGGAAGACTAGTCCCTTTACTTATCCTACTCTCACATCTTTGCTTAGGAGTAGCTGATCATGCTTAAGGCCTAGCTATTTTTTTTCATTTATTTTATTTTTTATACTTGTTGCTGTAATTGTACATCATAGTGAGGTTTAAAGTGATGTAGTCATACATGGACACAGCACTTTGTGTGTTTTCCTCCAAATCCTATCTAGCTACCCACCCTTCACCCATACATATTAGTGAAATTGGTAGTGATACCTTCATAAATAGACATAGCGTTATTTAAACTGTTTCTTCATCAGCTCTCCTTTCCCCTCCCCACATTCCTTTCCCAATCCCTTTCCGTTATTCTACTGGTCCCTCATCATCTGGAGTCTCATCATCTGGAGTCTCTTTTGTTTCTTTAGCTTCCACATAAGAGAGAAAACATATGACTCTTGACTTTCTGCAACTGGCTAATCTCACTTAGCATAATATTCTTTAGTTCCTAGCTCTTTTTTACTTTCCCACATCATACTGGGTAGCTCAAAGAATTTAAAATGAAAGGATACAATTATGATGTGCAAAATTAAGATGTGTTTTGTTCCCTCCATTTTCAGTTTTCTTTTAGTCTTTTTTACAAATGCCTTCCTCTTATCAGGTATCTTTCCTGATTTCCATGTATCTGCTTAGTTGCCAGCCAGTCCCTCCTTATTCTGTTTAATTTATATTTATATGTACAAATCATATCTCCTCTCCTAAAATTTTAAAGGTTCCTTAAAGATTCCTGATCATATTCATTTTGAGTCCTATTCAAGTACATTGTGCTAGTAGAAACAATATTTTTGTTAGATGAGTGAATGAATTAATGAATAAAAATGACTTAGGGTGTATATATTTACAAGAATATGGCTATTCTAATAAGGAACTCAGGCAGACCAGAAATCTCAGACCCAAAGGAACTAACTTTTTGACTGCATCCTTGCATGGTGCCTCTTAAGCACACTCTTGAGGCAGCACCTACTCATTAGACTGACTCTAGTAATCACTAAATAGATTAGCACAATCAATGACTCAATTTCATAAATGGATTCTTGCAGTGTTGCAAGGATTTAAAATCTATGAAATCAAAGAACTTTGTCAAGTATTCGTGCTTAATGACAGAACACATAAATTTGAAATCTTTTTCACATTTCCATATGGATACAAAATTTCTGTCTATGGTTTCAAAGAGATATTGGCTTTTCCCCAGTGGAGAGGCTTAAGTCTTTAAATTTCTAATTTCTAGGAATTATACAAATATATTTAAGAGAGTCAACTGCCTTGAATTTAAATGATATTCTCAAGCCAAAGCATAACATATGTTTCTCTAGCAAAGATCCATGAGAGGCATTTCCTATCTATTTCTCATTTTAAAAATGTCTTTTTTAGCCGGGCGTGGTGGTGCACGCTTGTAATCCCAGCATTCAGGAGGCTGAGACCGGAGGATCCGGGTTCGCGGCCAGCCTCAGCTACCTAGTGAGGCACTCCGCAACTTAGTGAGACCTGGTTTCGAAATAAAGAGTAAAAAATAGGGCTGGGGGTGTAGCTCGAAGGTAGAATGCCCCTGAGTTCAATCCCCAGTACCACAAAAAAAAATGTCTTTTCTGTATAATACCTCCATGTGTTGTGGTGATGAATTATTATTTCTGAGGGTTGATCATTTGTAGACAAACAAATCAATCATCCCATATCTTATTATCAATTTACTGTTTAGAATTTTCAAGATGCAATGTGAAGGGATTTAGACTGAACTTGCTAGCATTTATCATTTAGTACAACTTGTTTGTTTATTTGAGCAAGTACAATTGAATATATAGATGTGAAAGCATCTTAGATTGGTCTCAATATCCCTTTTTTCCAACATTGTTTTGTAGATACAGCTTTTTAAAATATATGTTTGCAAAATATTTCAAGGCATAAAGAGAATCTGGGTTCTCATGGTCATATGAGATCAAGGAAACTTCACCTTGTATTTAAGACATTCCTCAAAGCTAATAACTATGTTTTTAAAAAACAGTTTATTTCCTTTCTTATCCTATGGTACCAGAAAGAAATCACTTGGGTCATATTTTTATTTTATTTTATTTTTTATTGGTGCATTATAATCATACATCTTTTTAGGTACAAGCTGGTAAAGGCATACATGCACATATTTCTCATTTAACCCTTCCCAAATCCTCACCCCACTCCCTCGACCTCCCTCCTTCTCAAGTTCAGTTCATATTTTTAAGTATTGGAACATGAGGTAAAAATTACTTGTGACTCCCTAATCTGTATGTTTCTAGTAAGGAAATAAGAAAACTGAATAAAATGCCCAAGTAAACTATCTTATAGAACTAGTCCATCTGTCAAATATATTTTGTCAAAGGAAGCAGAAAACTACATTCACACATTAGGAAAATCTTGGATCAGAATTGTGAAGAACTGGCTTGACAGGGAAATTATGAACCTAAATATTCTCACATAAAAGACTGAAACAGTTAGAAATGTGGTATATAACATTGGTTTCTGCTATTTTTCCATTCTACCATCATTAATTTGAATTCATAGTTAGATCCTGTGAGGGTAGTCTCACTTTCTTTTATTTATTTTCTTCTCTACTATCAGATACCATGTTTCAACCACGTAAACTGTTACATCCCGGAAAAGTGTTCACTTTCAATTTTACCAATGAGTCTTTATTATTTGTTTAATAAAAATGAAGAGCTATATTTCATATCCCATTCCAGCTCAGCTTGGAGATTTTGTTCATGTTAAGGGTTTTAGACATTTTGTTGCACTCATTTGCTTGGCAAACAAAATTACATTTGAAAAAATTGGTTCAATAAGAGATTGTTACATTTGAATAAAATCAATTTCTCTTGCCTTCTTCCCTATCTCTTCTTTTTCTTTATTCCCTTCCCTCACCTTCCTCTTCCTCTTGCCTCTCCTTCATCTCCTTTGCGCTCCCATTCTTTCTCTTCTCCTCCTCCTCCCTCCCCTCCATCACTTATGACCCTCTTGCTCTCTCTTTTTCTTCTATGCTCATGCATAGGCACAATACCAGTAGAGCTAATAATGAGCAATGTTGCAATAGAATAGTTTGAGAATCTCTTTGCCCACTGAGTCAACACGAAAGGGGATATTGGTCTGTTCTCTTCTATCTCATTTTCTCCATCAATTTATCCCTTCCTCCCTTTCTGTCTCCCCTCTTCCTCTCTTCTCCTTTCCTTCTATCAAGTCAGAATTTTCTGCTAAAGAACTAAAGATTCATCCTATTTTTTCTTCTATATTGACATTTAGGCAATTTTACAAGAGATAGTTTAAATACCTTTCATTTTTCTAGTTATCTTGTTATAAAAATGTCACCTTGTAACCAAAATAATATTTTCTCATAAAGAGCTAGCCATCAGTAATTACAAATTGTGGTAAAAGAATATTACCTGCATCTCAAAGAGGTTGTCTAGTCTCTGGATATCTAGGCACCTTTATGCCTATTTGAACCCTAACATTATAAAATATGAGACTGTGGCAACCTAATTCCTTCTCTTGCTCTTATGAAATATTTTGGGAACAACTTGCTCTGCCCTTTGGAAACAAGTTGCATAGTCTCATTGGCCTTAGTTTTGTCTCCATGTTGTAAGCATCTGGGTGAAAAATGAAAAAATTCAGTCAATTACCCAAATTTTCCTAAACATCTGAGTCTGTAGTGTAATAGATAAGGTCTGTTTTTCTCTAAGTAAAGTTATTTCTTCCATGTCATTCAAGCTAACATATACCTTAATTTTACTGCTCAAATAATTAAGACAAAGGTATGAAACTTCTGGAATTATTTAAAAATCACCTCAAATCTCTTTACTCTGCATGCTTAGAGACAGCCTTTGCCAAAATCACTGCCAGCTGCTAGAATACTTTACATATTTGGCTTCTTTCCCCCTGCATTGAATTCATGCTCTTTGATGTAAAATTTGTTTCCATTTGAGAACAGCAATTTTCGCTTTCTAAAAAAGGAATGTAATACTTCATCAAAGTTACAGAAGATGTTTTAAACTATTTATATTATAAAAAGTGAAACTTTTTGAAAGAAAAAATATAAGTATAGGTAACCCAAATGGAAATGTTAGATACAGAGTAAATCTAGTCAACTCTGCCTTATAAATAGTAAATGGAAATCTCAGTCTTCACACCAAACCTGTCATCTAACCTGAGTACATATGTGAAAAGCCCACTAGAATATTCAGCAATACCAAGTTGAGACTGTGTTAGATGCTTCAGCTATCCACTGAAGGTCATTTCCCACAAGACTTCTGAGATTCAATATTGGAAGGAATGAATCTCTTGACTTTGTGTGACATTTATTAGGTACTCTTTTTCTCTAAGACACAAACTGAGGCTCTCTCCCAAGTTTTCATATGGAACACCTAACTAATTAACCTAAGATCCCAGTTAATGTTTTATTAAATGCCATTCAATCTGTACTAAATCTGACTTTGTTCATGCTCTATTCTCTTTGATGAGCATATCCCAGCATTATCTGGGATTATTTGATCTGCTAAAATTAACACTGAACAAAATGGTGGATGAAGATTATCAGCAACCAGGAGAATGCATGGACAAATAATACACCAGAAGTAAAATGATATCAACAACCTCCCCAAACTCCCACTTCTCTGTATGTATCAGGCACCAAGTACTGTTCTAAGAATATTAATCATATAACCTCATTAAATCTGTAGAACAATTAACCAGGAAAGTTCTAGCTCTATTTTAGAGAATTAGAAATTGAGGCAAAGAGAGCTATGTACATTTCCAAGATCATATAGCTAGTAGGTTGAAGATTTGTGTTTAAAACCAAATTGGCTCCAGTATTAGGTTTCTAACTACTATGTTAAATTTATTGCTTTCATCTCACATGGTAGAAGCAAAAGTTACTTGAGAAACTCTGCCACACAACTTTGTAGTAAATTCATGTTAGATCCTTTGGACAAAATTGAAATAGAGATTTCTCAGAGGTAACTAAGTATAGAGAAGCAAAGATATTTAATTTAAAAATGTATTGTTACCTCAGTCTTACAAACAATGAAGGTATTTTTTTTCCTTCCTAGCTATGTCTAAATGTGTGGAGTTATCCACATCAAACATTTGCATATGCGGAAGTTTAAAATATTAGCAAGCATGTCAAACAAAAGCTAGTTCCTAGCCCTCCAAAAGCAGTCAATCCAAATTTTTGTCTGATGAACAAGCTGGGCTTATAGGGAACTGCTTCCAGTGAGGGTGTTGAACACTATTAGATGCATTCTTTTTAAATTGCCCTTGTAAGGGGGAGTATTCAAATATTAATTAGGAAAAAAGCATGATTTTGAAGAATAATGCATCCTCACTGGAGACAAGTTTGGTGCATGGATTTTATATAGTGATCTTTGATCTTTTAGAATTATAGCCCTATAGCAGATTAAATTGGATTAAAATAATTACCTTTTCTTGTCAGAATAGGTAATTTTTCTAGGTCTATGAAGAATGAAATTGGTATTTTGATAGGGATTTCATTGATTCTGTAGATTACTTTTGGTAGATATTTGATGATATTTATTCTGCCTATCCAAGAGCAGGGGAGATCTTTCCATCTTCCAAGATCTTCTAAAATTTCATTCTTTACTGTTTTACAATTTTCATTATAGAGGTCTTTAACTTCTTTGGCTAGATTTATTCTTGGGTATTTTATTGGTTTTGAGGTTATTGTGAATGGAATTGTTTTCTGTATTTCTTTCTCCATGGATTCATGGTTGGCATATAGAAAAGCTACTGATTTTTTTAGGTTGATTTTGTATCCGACTACTTTGCTGAATTTGTTAATCAGCTCTAGTAGTCTTTTGGTTGAGTTTTTGCGGTCTTCTAGATATAGGATTGTGTCATCTGTGAATAAAGATAATTTTAATCCTATATGAATTTCTTTGATATTCTTCTCTTGTCTTATTGCTCTGGCAAGAGTTTTGAGGACTATATTGAAAAGGAATGGTGATAGTGGGCATCCTTGTATTGTTCCTGATTTTAAAGGGAATTCCTGAAGTTTTTTCTCATTCCATATAATATTGGCTTTTGGTTTGTTGTATATCGCCTTAATGAAGTTGAGACATGTTCCTTTTATTCCACCTTTCTGCAATGTTTTTAGCATGAATAAGTGTTGGATTTTGTAAAATGCTTTTTCAGCATCTATTGATATGATCATGTGATTTTTATTCTTAGTTCTATTTATGTGATGAATAACATGTATTGATTCGAGTATGTTGAACCAGCCTTGCTTTCCTGGGATGAAACCAACTTGGTCATGGTAGGTTGTATGCATTTAGAGATCTGTTGATTTCTTCCATGTTTCCCAGTTTATTGGAATATATATTCTTGTAATAGTTTCTGATAATCCTCTGAATTTCCCCACTTTATCCGTAAATGTCTCCTTTTTCATTTCTTTTTTTTTTTTTTTTTTTTTGCAGTACTGGAGATTGAACTCAGGGGCATTCTACCTCTGAGCTATACCCTCAGCCCTATTTTTTATTCTTTATTTTGAAACAGGGTCTCACTAAATTGCGGAGTGCCTCACTAGGTAGCTGAGGCTGGCTCTGAACCCGGATACTCTGGTCTCAGGCTCCCAAATGCTGGGATTACAGTGTGGGCCACCACGCCTGGCTCTCCTTTTTCATTTCTGAATTTAGTAATATGGGTTGATTCTCTTTTTCTCTTGATTAGTTGGTGAAGAGTTTTTGTATCTTATTAATCTTTTCAAAGAACAAGCTTTTTGATTTGTTGATCCCATGTATTTTTTATTCTCTATTTCATTAATTTCTTCCCTGATTTTAATTATTTTCTGCCTTCTACTGACTTTGGGATTGGACCATTCCTATTTCTAAGTCCTTGAAGTATGTCATTAGGTGGTTTATTTGGTGACTTTATGTTTTTCTTATGTAGGCACTCAGCTCTATAAATTTTCCTCTTAACACCACCTTCGAAGTGTCCCATAGATTTTGGTATGTCGTGTCTTTATTTCCATTTAACTCCAGGAATATTTTTTTAAATTTCTTCCCTTATTTCTCTTCTGACCCATTCCTCATTCAAAAGGGTATCCATTCATTCTCCATGCATTTGTGTAATTTCTTTTGGTCTTATTGTTGTTGATTTCTACTTTCATTCCATTGTGATCTGAAAACACAACACACAGGGAATTATATTACAACTTTTGACTTTGCTGGTGTTTTCTTTGTGTCCTAGGATGGGGTCTATTTTGGAGAATGCTCCATAGGTAGCTGAGAAGAAAGTATATTCAGCTGTTGCTGGTTGAAATATTCTATATATGTCTATTAGGTCCATTTGGTTTATGGTATTATTTAGGTCTGAAGAGTCTTTACTCATCTTTTGTCTGGAAGACCGAGTCTAGTGAGGTGAGAGGTATGTTGAAGTCTCTCGATATTATTGTATTTTAGTCTATTAGAGACCTAGTGTCCCAGAGAGTTTGTTTTACAAATGTGCGTGCACCCACATTAGGGGCATAAATGTTTACTATCACTATAGCCTTTTGCTGGATTGTTCCTTTTATTAATAAGAAGTGCCCAGCTTTTTCTCTTCTGATGTGTTTTAGCTTAAAGTCTGTTTTATCAGATATTTGCATTGCTATGCCTGTTTGATTTTGGTCTCCATGTGCATGATATATCTTTTACCATCCTTTCACCTTCAGTATGGAGATATCTTTGGCTGTAAGATGAGTTTCTTGCAAGCAGCATATAGTAGGATTATATTTTTTAATCCACGTTGTCTCCTGCAAGTGGATATCCAAGTCATTTTTGATGTTTGGTTAATTCTCTGAAGAGATTTTTTATACTCTTGGTCTGTGCTTCTAGACCTTCTCCAATGTCTCTTGTCTGTAAGTTTGGACATTTTACATTGTCCTATATTTGTTGAATGTATAGGTCATGTTGTTGTAATGTTTTCTGTATACTGTTGACTGTGTTTTTACTTTTGAAAGAACCACCTTCTATGAGTGATACCCCTTTTTCTATGTGGTCTAGCCTTCCAGAGTTGGTTTCTATTGCTGTCTTCAATTCATTTATTGATTGATGTTCTATTCAGAGCCTACAGCCTGCTGGTTGAAACTTAATGCATCCAGGGACCTCTGCTGCTCTGCTGATTGTGAACCCATAGTACTGCAGAGTGATGACCTCTGGCCTCTGTGGTCTGTGGACTTAGGCTCAGCAAAGCCAGCAATTGCTATGGTCCAAATTTATAGCCTGGCTCACTGAACTTTGATGGCCCCTGGAATACCACTCCAGATCTGCTTGTTAAGGTCATGTTAGGTACTTTTAGTCACTAGCATACATGTATGTAAGGTACAAATTCTCCTGGCATAGAAATTATTATTGAATTCCAAGCTTGGCCCTGGAATCAAGTGATACCCTGCAGGGTCCCTGGCCTCTTGGCTCAATCTGTACCAGATGGTGCTGTTGCTGCTCTCTGACCTAGGTCCAAGGTCTGGCAAGGAGAGATTCCACAGTTCATGGCCGGGAGCTTGGGTGGCTCAGTTCCTTAGCCCCAGGGACACCACCCCTGTCATGGGGTGCCACACACCTGGGGGCCCTTGCTTGCCTCTGGTGCTTATGCTGGTGCTTGTAGAGCCCAAACACGGCCTGGCACAAGTTTCCTGCTTTAGGAGCCTGTAACTCGGTAGGCTGAGCTCTTTTCCCCAAACACCTGGGAAACATGTCCCACGGTGATCCCTAGGGATCCTACCAGGGCTCCTCAAACTTCTGACTGCAGTTCCCTGCTGCCTGCCTCTAGAGGCTATCTACTAAATCATATTTCTGCTGTATCTGATAGTAGTCACCACCCTTACCTCTGCAGGTATGATTTGCAGTCTCAGGTTCCTGCAAGTCTATTTCTTTGCCACACAATTCCCTCAGGCATGGCCGATTCCTGCTAGAATGGCTGGTTAACTTGCAGTTCTGATGGGTGCTGCTCAATGCTCTGGATTGCTGCCAGAAGCAATGGGTTCAACACAGCCATGGTGTCTGGATCCAGCCAGGTCCGTGTTGAGGGTGGAGCAAAATGCCAATCACTTTCTCTGTTGGTCTGTAGTCACCTGCCTCATGACAGTCTACAGATTTTTCCTGGAGGTCTCTGGAAGCCACAGTGTCAGCAGGTGTCAGCTCCGGTGCTGCCTGGCTAAGGTGGCAGCGGCACCTCTGGGCTTCATTCCCCAGGTGAGACTTTTGGAGAGCTTATATAGTCCTCTGCTCTTTTTTTATTTTAGTTTATATTGCTCTTCAATTTTAGCTTTTTTTGTTGATTTTTTTCTGCTTTTTTGTGGAAGGTGTTGGCTTCTTTGCTGGGGTTCTCTGGAGACTACAGTGCCTACAGTCCTAGCATGATTAGGCAAGATGGTTCCACCGCTGCCCTGTAATGCTAGCCATTCTCCATGGTCAACGGCGGTATTTTGCTGTCCTCTGTTCTGTCTTGTCTTTGTTTCTGCCTCCTTTCCATTTTTTTATGCTTTGTTCAAATTTTTGCTGCTTTTTTCTCTTGTCAAGTTGCTGTCTTCATGGCAATTCCATTTTGAGTGTTTAACTTCCCTCAGTTGCCATCTTCCAGGAAACCCAGTGGTTAGTTCTTTATCTGGCAACCTAGGATGAAGAAATTGAGGTTCAGAGAAGTAGAATGATATTCTACAATGCTGTGGTATCCCTAGGACTTCTTTAGTTTCTAATCTTGCTATAGATCACTGTTTTATGTCTTCAAAAGTTGGCTTTTTTAAAACATGTATATACTCATAAAAATATGTAACATATCAATTACTATTTAAATTAATCAAGAAGTAAAGCATTTATCTTATAACATAAGCTACTATATGTCTAAGCACCTTTTTTTCATAAATTACCCAATGCTACTTAATTTGTTATAAGAAATAAAATCATAGGAACATGTATCTACACAATTAACATTGTTATGTAGGCTTCCCCTTTACAGAGAACTTTTTGAAAGTCTAGCTTTCATGTATCTACCTCCCTCTCTTGTTACATATTTAAATCTGAGTAAAAAATTCTAGACCTCAGTTCTACTATGTAAGTGCTAGGATTATGAAACTCCAGAAATTAAGGCACAACCTTCTGAAGATAGGCCCCTAGAATTTAACTGGTTTGGGCATGAAAATAAAAGCATTCCTTTTCACTTAAAAAAAAAAAGTAGGAGCCAGACACATTGACACATGCCCATAATCCCAGTACTTGGGAAGCTAAGGTAGGAAGATCGCAGGTTCAAGGTCATTGTGCAGAATTTTAGCAATATGTTATTTCAAAATAAAAAATAAAAAAGGCTGTGGTGTAACTGGACCCCCTGGGTTCAATCCCCAGTACTATAAAAATATTTAGGGATAGACTCAAAGAATGGTTGGGATGTTACATGCTATTACTTTCTCTTATTTTAAGGATAAAAGTGTATAGAAAACTTATTTAAAATGTTTTGGGCATGCGGACTGGAGCTGGGGAGGAGTCACCATCCCAACCCCCCTCCTGGACCTGGAGCTGGGGGAGCAGTCAGGGGCAGTCGCCATCCCAGTCCACCCATGTGGACTGAAGCCATGGAGCAGTTGCTATCCAAACCCACCCTCATGGAACAAGAGCTGGGGGGCAGTTGCTATCCCAATCCACCTCCACAGACCAGAGCTGGGGAGCAGTTGCCACCCCAATTGCCCTGCTCAGACCAGGAGTGGGTAGGCAGACACATACCCAACTTGCCCACAGGAGCCTAGAACAGTGAGTCAGCAGCCATTCTAACCCTCCTGAAAAAGCATTTGACAAAGTCCAACACCCATTCATGCTAAAAGCACTGTAGAGAATGAGAATAGAAGGAACATACCTCAGCATCATAAAGGCAATATACAATAAGCCCACAGCCAACATCATGTTAAATGGGGAAAAACTCCAAGAGTTCACACTAAAAACAGGAATAAGACAAAGATGTCTATTATCACCACTTCTGTTCAATATAGTACTTGAGACACTAGCCAGAGCAGTAAGGCAAAAGAAGGAAATCAAGGGAGTACAAATAAGGAAGGGAAGAACTAAAACTGTCCTTATTTGCAGATGGCATTATACTATACTTAAAAGACCCAACAAACTCAACAAAAAGACCTATAAAACTGATCAATAAATTCAGCAAAACGTCTGGATACCAAATCAATCTTAAAATTCAGAAGCTTTGTTGTATGGAAACCATAAATCCACTGAGAAAAAAATCCTGTAATAAATCCCACTCATGATCACACCCTGAAAAATAAAATATTTAGGAATAAGTCTAAGAAAGGAGGTAAAAGACCTCTACAAGGAAAAGTACAAAACATTGAAAAAGAAATCAAAGAAGACCTTAGAAGATGGAAAGATCTTCCATGCTCATGGATAGGCAGAATAAATATGTTTAAAATGGCCACACTGTCAAAAGTGATCAACAGATTCAATGTGATACCCACTAAATTACCAATGTTATTCCTCACAGACATAAAAAATTTAGTCATTAAATTCATTTGGAACAAAATAATTCCAGAATAGCCAAAGTAGTTCTCAGCAACAAGAACCATGCAGGAAGTATCAGATCACAATTCCTGACTTCAAAGTATACTACAAGGCCATAGTAATAAAAAACAGCATGGTATTGGCACAAAAACAGATACATAGATCAATGGAACAGAATAGAAGACTCAGAAACAAATCCGCACACTTACAGTCAATTGATTTTTGACAATGAAGCCAAAAACCTACGCTAGAAAAAAAGATAGCCTCAACAAATGGTGTTGGCAAAACTGGATAACCATATGCAGAAAAATGGAAATAAATTCCACTTTTTCACCCTGTACAAGAGTCAATTCAAGATGTATCAAAGACCTGGAAGTCAGGCCAGAGACCTTGAAGCTACTTGAAGTGGACTTAGGTCCAACACTTCAACACATAGGCACTGGTAAAAAATTTCTCAACAAGACCCCAAAGGCACAAGCAATTCAAAGGAAGATCAATACATGGTATTGCATTAAAATGAAGGACCTCTGTGCAGCAAAGGAAATTATCAAGAACCTCAACAGACTGCCCATACAGTGGGAGAAAATTTTTGCTAGCAACTCCTCCAATAGAAGACTAATATCTAGAATATACAGAGAACTCAAGAACATACCACTAAGAAAACAAACAACCCAATCACTAAATAGGCAAGTGTACTAAATAGACACTTCACAAAATAATACAAACGGCCAATAAATGTATGAGGAAATGTTTTAGATCATTAGCAGTCAGAGAGTTGCAAATCAAACTTACCCTGAGATTTCACCTAACTCCAATTAGAATGTCAATAATCAAAACACAATAATACATGCTGGTGAAGGTGTGCGAAAGTGGGATCCTTAAATCATTGTTGGTGGGATTGCAGATTAGTGCAACTACTTTGGAGAACAGTATGGAGGATTTTCAGATGAATGGGAATGAACCTACCATATGATCCAGGAATTCCAAGTCTAAGTAACTACCAAAAATAATGGAAACCAAACTACCAGACTAATGCATGCATATCTATGTTTATAGCTGCACAATTCACAGTTGCCAACCTCTGGACCAGTTAAATGTCCATCAACAGATAAATGGATTACAAAACTATGGGATGTGTACACAATGAAATTTTACTCAGCCATAAAGAAGAACAAAATCATGTCATTTGCAGGGAAACGGATGGAACTGGAAAACATTATGTTAAGTGAGTTAGTCAATCACAAAAAGTAAAAAATTGGATGCTCTTCCTAATATGTGGAAGCTAGGGAGAAAGTGGGTCAAAGGAGGCACTCTAGACAAAGAAAGAGAAGCCTTAGATAAGCAAAGAATGTGACATAACTGAAGGTGATGGGAGGGAGGAGATAGAGCCCCCTAATACACCTAATGTACATCTCAATCACTAAGAGAAGCTGAACATGAGAAAAAGGGAGGGGGGAGATCACAGGGTTGGAATTGGGGAAGGGTTAAATGAGTGCTGTGTGCATGTATGCTTCTACCAGCTTGTACCTCATTACGATGGGTGATTACAATGAACCAGTAAAAAAAGTAAAAAAAAAAAAAAAAAAAAGTTTTTTTCTAACATTGAAAAATTTGAAGTTTATTGACTCAGTTCATTCCCTAATGAATTCATATGGTTTTGGAAGGGGGTCACTCATGCATATGGATAAGGGTATCTATCGGGCGCCCCAGGCTGAGCCCTCAGCCATGAGGCCCCAATAAAAGACGCCGGCTAAATGCTACTGTTTCGAACCTCTTTTATTATATCTCTCTCTTTCTGGGATCAAGGCGTTGCACAAACGATAACAAACACAGTGCAGAGGTCGTCTTTCCAAATAGTGCTTTTCCTACAAACTTCCAATAAT
>PVLC010001043.1:46526-114595 GCA_004027655.1 Graphiurus murinus
CTTCTCCCAGCAACTTCCCAGCCCAGCAACTTCCCAACCAGCCTTTCCCCAGCAGCTCTTTCAGCCGCGCTCTTTCTATGCGAGAGGTGGAGGTTTTTATACCTGCACCGGCCTAAGCCACGAGGTGTCTCATACAGCTCTCACCTGGCCCGGCCACGAGTCGGGCGTGCTGGTGCATGCGCTCTGGCGTGGCACAGCCTTAGAATGTTTATCCGGCAGCGGCTTCTGGCACTCTGCCAGGCGCCATCTAGAGGCGAGGTCTAGCCCGCGGAACTAGGCCCCCGACAGGTATCCATTTAATACAACAGAGACCAAGTCATCTCGACTAAATGTCTCATACAGAATCAACTTCAAATAACAGCACTTTATTTGGCCTATACTACAACCATCTAGGGAATATTTATATTATATCTAGTTTCTTCTCTAAATTCAATTTAGTTCCATACAAATGATATGGAGGATACTTCATGTCAAACAATACTTATCTTCATTACAGACTTGCCAAACAGGATACAAAGACTTTGTTGCAATAATTTTTTTTTTTTTTTTTTTTTTTTGCGGTACTGGGGATTGAACTCAGGGGCATTCTACCTCCGAGCTATACCCCCAGCCCTGTTTTTTTTATTCTTTATTTTGAAACCGAGTCTCACTAAGTTGCGGAGTGCCTCACTAGGTAGCTGAGGTTGGCCGCGAACCCGGATCCTCCAGTCTCAGCCTCCCGAATGCTGGGATTATAAGCAAGCGCCACCACACCCGGCTTGTCACAATAATTTTAGGCTTCTTTTCAATTTTAATAACTGGCAAAAGGATTATCCATTATATCCTTTGCTTCTTTTTTGTGGTACTGTGGATTGAACCTGGGGGCACTCTACCCATAGCCTTATTTTTTATTTTTATTTTAAAACAGGCTCACTAGGTTGCTGAGAGTTTCAGTACTTGACAACACTGCTGGTCTCCAATCTGTGATCCTCCTGTCTCAGCCTCCTAAGTACTGGGGTCACAAGAGTGTGCCACCACACCCAGCTTATCCTTTGCTTCTTACAAGATCCCTCTAAGTATAATTCACAGTAAAACATGGATGAACTTTGGAAACACTGCAAAAATGAGAGAAGACAGACATGAAATATCACATATTGTATGATTCCTTCCAAAACAGGCTAATCAGTAGTTGCAGAATGTAGATAAGTGGCTGACATAGAGTGGCTGCTAGTTTTTATTTTTTTTTTTGAGCTGATTAAAATGTTCTCAAATTAGATAGTGATGACAGTTGCATGATTCTCTGAATATGTAAAATCCCACTGCACTGTGTACTTCAAAACGATGAATTTATGGTATGTGAATTATTTCTTAGTAAAAATAAAAGCAAATAAAAACCCATATGTGAATGACGTTATCCCTATTCAACGGATGTGGAACACAAAGTGTAAAGGAATAAAGTGTCACAAAGTTTATAGGTGAAATAGTTTATAGACGGGAACACTGGTCTTCTGATGGCTATTTGATTGTTCTCAAATCTCTGAGAATATCTGATCCAAAAAACACATTATCAAAGTATATTCAAATGTATGGTCTAGCACTGGAACCAGATTTACAAAGAAACAGAAAAAATTCTTTGGAACTTCCATTTTCTCTGCTTTGTTTGACTTTCTTTTTGTTTCCACATGAATCAACTGTCACTTAATGTGATAATGGCATTTTATGAATAATAGTTCAGATAAGGCCTTGAGCATAAGAGATAAATGTAATATCCTGGCACTTACTGAAACTAGGAGAGATCATTGTGAATGGAAGTATTTCTGACTTGATTCTGAACTTCAAATATTTGGATCTGTGAGTGTGGTTCTTATGTTCTTATTCTCCACTAACCAAAGGACTAGTTTTATTTTTATTTTTATTTTCTATAGCTGTGAACCAGGCTGAACCATCAGGTAGGATTAAGTAGATTCTACTGAAACTCCTGAAAATAGAGATAGTAAGATCACCTTGTCCTTACACCATGATGGTTAAGAATTACATTCATGCTTTGACAGGTTAGAAAGTGCTAGCCTGCTATTAACTCAAAGAATCTGGAAATGTCTTTAATCTCCAATGTCCAACGGAAGTACTTTCAAAGGTTTAATAGCCCATTCCATTTGCCATTTCTTTGTGTTGGGTGAACTCTGATGCCAAACTTCCACATAAATACCAGTAAATATTCTTATATATTCAGTAAAATTACATATCTTTAATTAACCTCAGGTTGTAACTTTTGGAAATTTACGAATTTTAACTTTAAGTTTATAAAGCAGCAAATCACTTCCAAGTAAGAATTTCTTTTCCAGGTTATAGAAGGTAATTACAGATTTTGAAATATGGGTATTTTAATAATTTACTGTCTTCTACTGGCTTTGAGGTTAGACAGTTCTTGTTTTTCAAGGGCTTTGAGCTGTGTCATTAGTTTATTTATTTAGTGATTTTCTATTCTTCTTATGTGGGCACTGAGTGCTATAAATTTTCCTCTTAGTACTGCCTCCAAGGTGTCCCAGAGGATTTGATATGTTGTGTCTCTGTTTTCATTGATTTCTAGGAATTTTTTTAATTTCTCCCCTTACTTCTTCTATGACCCATTCCTGCAGTGTGGTGTTCAGTCTCCATGTGTTTACATGGTTACTCTGGGTCTTCTTAGAGTTGACTTCTAGTTTCACTCCATTGTGGTCTAAAAAGATGCAGGGGATTATGTTCCATTATTTGAATTTGCCAGTGCTCCCTTTGTGGCCCAGAATATGGTCTATTTTGGAGAAGGTTCCATGGGCAGCTGAGAAAAATGTGAATTCAGCTGTATTTGGGTGAAATATTCTGTATGTGTCTAATAGATCCATTTGGTCTATGGTATTCTTTATGTCCGAGGTGTCTTTACTGACATTTTGTTTAAAAGATCGGTCTAGTGATGTGAGAAGAGTATTGACATCTCCCAGTATTATTGTATTGGGATCTATGTGTGACTTTATATCATGCAGAGTTTGATTTATGAAAGTGACTGCACCTATGTTTGGAGCATACATGTTGACAATTGTTATTTTCTCTTGCTGGATTGTTCCTTTTACTAGTAAAAAAATGTCCTCCTTTCTCTCTTCTGATAAGCTTAGTTTTAAAGTCTAATTTATCTGATATCATAGTTGCTGTGCTTCAATTTTTGTTATTTTGTTCACTTTCTTGCTGCTTTTTTCCCTTCCATCAAGAAGCTGCTTTTGTGGCAGTTTTGATGCAAGCTCTATAGTGCCTGAGGAGAGGTGTTTCACTCAGACGCCATCTTGGGCTCCAAGATGGAATATGGGAATTTTAATAATTTCTTGTCTTCCACTGCCCTTACGGTTAGATAGTTCTTGTTTTTCAAGGGATTTGAGCTATGTCATTAGGTTATATATTATCAGTAATGGATGGCTTAGATATTCATTGTTCATCTCAGTGTAGGCCAGGAGATTGGCATGTTTGAGGGATTTTTCATTCTCATTAAGGGGGAAAATATACCTTCTTTTCATGAGGCAGGATCAATATTTGAGCTTCTTGGAGTTCAATAGTATTCCTTACATATAATCTGTTTTCATTTTCTTTAAGTGCTATTTCAACCTAATGGTTGGAATACTCATTCCCAACAGTCATTTTTGTCATTCAATGTTTTGGAAAAAAAGATATAAATTAAGCAAGAAGATAACAAGAATTTATAGCCCAGTATGAATAGCAATTTCCTAAGGAACATGTGCTCCAAGAGATTAGGAGGATTGTAGAACAACTGCCTGAGGGGATGGGTATACAGGTTGGGCTACATAATAGGGTAACAAAAAGTAAAAAAAAGTTAGCATCTATAAGAAATACTAAAGGGAGTTCTTCAGGCTGAAATAGGACAACAGACAAAAACTCAAGCCTATAAGAAGAAATAAAAAAATACCAAAAGGTATATACATAGTAAATATAAAATACAATACAAATGTATTTTTACATGATTTTAAGAATAACCACACAAAGCAATAACAAAAATATTTGCTGATAAGCATGCAGTGAATAAAGATGTTTAATATTATTATTCATTAGAGAAGTGCAAACCAATCCCATAATGAAATATTACTTCACAAAACCCACTAAGAAAGTTATAATCCAAACTATTCCTCGTCGTCGTCATCATCGTCGTCATCATCATCATCATCATCTATGGTAAGGATATAAAGAAAATGAGTCCCCCATAAATTGATGGTGGGAATGTATACACAATTTTGAAGCTCCTCAAAAAGTTAAATATAGTTATCATGTAACTTAGAAATTCCACTCTTAGATATATACCTAAGAGAATTTAAAATATAAATTGGCATATATTTATACATGAATGTTTTGGAAGCATTATTCATAATAGCCCAAAATGAAAGAACTCAAATTCTCTTCAACAGATAAACAAAATGAAGTATATCAATATCAAATAATATTATTCAATCAAAAAGGAATGAAGTACTGCTATATGGTAGAACATAAATGTATCTTTTTTATTGGTTCACTGTAATTATACATCATAGTGAGGTTCAGAGTAAGAGATAAATACATGCCCATAACATTCCTTGTCTGTTTCCTTTCAGTTACCATTCCCCTTCCCCCTCCCCATAGGTATTCTTTATATCAATATAAGTAACTTTATTTATGAGCAAAGGTTATTTGAATAGTTACCATAATCAGATTTCCCCTTTTCGCATCCTCTTTCCCCTCTCTCCTCTGATTCCACTCCCCTATTCCATTAGTTTCTCCCCTCATTTTTCTGAGGTCTTCTTTATTTTACAGTTTCTCTCTAGTTTTCACATATGCATGTAAACATATGGCCATTCACTTTCTGTGACTGGCTAATCCAATTGATCATGATATTCATGAGTTTCATCCATTTTCCTGAAAATTACATAACTGTATTCTTATTTCTGGCTGAGTAGAATTCCACTGTGCATAGATCTCATAATCTTGTAATCCATTCCTCTGTTGATTGACATCTAGGCTAGTTCCATAGGTTGGCTATCGTGAATTGAACTGCTATAAATATGGACTTGCATGTGTTCCTATAGTAATCTGATTCCAAAACTTTTGGGAAGATCCCCAAAAGTGGTATGGCTGGGTTGTAAGGTAGCTCCATTTCCAGGCTTTTAAGGAACCTCCATACTAAACTCCATAGTCACTGTACTAACTTGAAATCCCTCCAACATTGTAGAATGGTTCCTATTTTACCACATCCTCACTGGCAACCAGTGTTGTTTAATATCTTGATTATTGCCATTCTATTGTGGTTAGATGGAATCTCAGTATAGTATTGATTTGCCTCTCTCTGCTAATAATGATAAGCATTTTCATGCATTTATTGTCCATTTGTTTTTCTTCTTTTGTGAAGTGTATATTTAGTTCAATTGCCTATTTTTATTGATGTAATCATACATCTTAATGAAGTTCAGGGTGAGAGGCATACATGCACACAGTATAATTGAGTCATCCCCCAGTTCCCACCCCACTCCTTCTTTCTCCCTACCTTCCCATGCTCTGCACATTGATTGGCTTTGATAAGCTTGTGTATGTACATCATATGCTTGGTTTATTTATTTTTTACTGTTAATTTTTTAAGGATTTTTAATATTCTAGATATCAGTGCTCTATCAGAGGAGTAGTTGGCAAAGATCTTCTCCCATTTTGTAGGCTCTCTTTAGACTCTTGGTAGTTTCCTTTGATGAACAAAAACTTTTTAGTTTAATGTCATCCCATTTATTAATCTTTGTTTTTATTTCCTGAGTTTTGGGGATCTTATTGAGGAAGTGTTTTTACCTGTGCCTATATGTTGGAGTGTTGGATTTATGACCTCTTCTAGTAATTGTAATATCTCTCATCTAATTTCTAGATCATTTATCCATCTTGAGTTGACTTTTGTGCAAGGTGAGAGGTTGGGGCTTAGTTCTAGTTTTCTACATATGTTAAACCAGTTGTCCCAGCATCATTTGCTGAAAAGTCTGTCTTTTCTTTAGCATCTGTTTTTGCTCCTTTTTGTCAATGATCTAGTTGATATAGATGTGAGGGTTTGTTTCTGTATCTTCTATTCTGTTCAATTGATCTATGTTTCTGTGCCAATATCATACTGTTTTTATTAGTATAACTTTGTAGTATAGTTTGAAGTCAGATATTTTTGATGCCTCCAATATGTTTTCTGTAGCTAAGAATTGCTTTGGGTATTCTGATTTTGTTTTCTTTCTAAATATTTTTGGAGCATTTTACTATTTCTATGAAGAATAATGTTAATGTTTTAATGGTAATTGTATCAAATCTGTGTATTGCTATTAGTAGTATGGCCATTTTGATAATATTGATTCTGCCTATCCAAGAACATGGGAGATCTTTCAAACTTCTAATGACTTCCTCTATTTCTTCAGTGTTCTATAGTTTTCTTGATAGAGGTCTTTTACTTCCTTGGTTAGAGTTATATCTAGGTATTTTATTTGTTTTGGAGCTATCATGAATGGAGTCTTTTTCTGCATTTCCTTTTCAATGTATTGATGATTGATGTATTCAAAGGCTTTTTTTTTTCTTTCTTTTTTGCGGTACTGGGGATTGAACTCAGGGGAATTCTACCTCCGAGCTATACCCCCAGCCCTATTTTTTATTCTTTATTTTGAAACCGAGTCTCACTAAGTTGCGGAGTGCCTCACTAGGTAGCTGAGGCTGGCCGTGAACCCGGATCCTCTGGTCTCAGCCTCCCGAATGCTGGGATTACAAGCATGTGCCCCCACGCCCGGCTATTCAAAGGCTATTAATCTTTGTAAGTTGATTTTGTAACTAGCTACCCTACTGAATTTGCTTATCAGCTCTAGAAGTCTTTTAGTTGATTTTATTGGGTTTTCTATGTATAAAATAAGGTCATCAGCACATAGAGATAATTTCACTTCTTCATTCCCTATTTTTATTCCCATTTATTTACTTCACTTGTCTTATTGCTCTAGATATAATTTGAGTATTATATTGAATAGCAGTGGTGATACTGGACATCCTTTTCTTGTTTCTTATTTTAACAGGAATTCTTTCAGTTTTTCTCCATTTAGTATGCTGTTGTATTTTATTTATAATCAATGTGTGTATGATATTGAGATAATACCTTTGCCTAGTTTCTTCAGTGATTTTAGCATGAAAGGGTGTTGAATTTTGTGAAATGCTTTTTTCTGCATCTATTGAGAAGATCATATGTTTTTGCCTTTAATTTTATTTATATAATGTATTATATTTATTGACTTGTGCATGTTGAACCATCCTTGTATCACTGGGATAAGACCTACTTGGTCATGGTGTATGATTTGGACAATTTTCTTGATGTGTTTTGGTATTCAAGTTGTTAGTATTAAGTTTTCACATCTATATTCATTAAGGAAATTGCTCTGTAATTTTCTTTCTTTAATATATGTTTATCTGCCTTGAATATCAGAGTGATACTTCTTTTGTACAACAAGGTAGGAAGTATTCTTTTTTATTTTTATTTATTTATTTATTTATTTATTTATTTATTTATTTATTTATTTATTTATTTTGCAGTACTGGGGATTGAACTCAGGGGCATTCTACCTTCGAGCTATACCCCCAGCCCTATTTTTTGTTCTTTATTTTGAAACAGGGTCTCACTACGTTGCCGAGTGCCTCACTAAGTAGCTGAAGCTGGCTGCGAACCCGGATCCTCCGGTCTCAGCTTCCCAAATGCTGGGATTCAAGTATTCTATCTCTTTCTATTACATGGAATAATTTGAGAAGTATAGAGCTTAGCTCTTCCTTGAAGGTCTTGTGGAATCAGTACCTGGGCTTTTCTTTGTTGAAGAGCTTTTTTTATTGTTCCTTCAATATCACTATTTGATATTGATCTGTTAAGGTCTTCTATGTTATCTTGGTTTCATTTAAGAATGTTGTAAAGTCTAGAAATTTGTCCATTTCTTCTAAATTTTCCAATATATTGAAGTAGAAATTTTCAGAGTAGCCTATGATGGTCGTTTGGATTTTTCTTTTTAGTGTCTGTGGTGATAGCTTTCTTTTTGTCTCTTTTTTGTATTGTTTTTATTCTATATTTCATTTTTTCTCCTGCAATTTTAATAATTTCCTGTTTTCTATTGGGTTTGGTGTTGATTTATTCCTGTCTTTTTAGGGCCTTGAGATGTGTCCTTAGATTGTTTATTTGGAGTCTTTCTGCTATAAATTTCCTTTGTATGACTGAATTTAGGGAATTTCAAAGATTTTGTGAATTTGTGTCCCTAGTTTCATTTTATTCCATAAATTTTCCTATTTATCTCCGTATTTTCTTTATGACCTAGTCCTCATTCAGAAGTATGTTATACAATCTCCATGTATCAGTATATCTCCTTAGTATCTTTTCTTTAATGATTTCTAGTTTAAGCCATTGTGATCTGAGAAGATGCATAGTATTATTTCCAGTATTTTAAATTTATGGACAATTGCTATGTGGTCTAGGATGTGGTCTATTTTGGAGATGGTTCCATGAATGACTGAGAAGAATTTATATTCAGGTGTTGTTGGGTAAACTATTTGGTAGAAGTCTCTTAGGTTATTTGGTTTATAATTTTATCTAGGTCTCAGTATCCTTGCTGACTTTCTGTCCCATTGATTTGTCTAATATAGATAACAGTGTGTTGAATTCTTCCTGTAATATTGTATTTGGGTCTATCTGTGTCTTAATGTCCAGTAGTATTTGTTGAATGTACATAGAGTCTAAAATATTTGGGGAATAAATGTTTGCTATCATAATATTTTGTTGTATTTTTTCCTTTACCAATAGGAAGTGGCCCGCTTTGTCTCTATTGATAAGTTTTGGCTTGAAGTCTGCATTGTCATACATGAGAGCAGCGACTTCTGCTTCTTTTTGTTTCCATTTGTTTCTACATCCTTTTGTCTTTAACTTTTGTATATCATTGCCCGCAAGGTGAGTTTCTTACAAGCAACATATAGTTTGGTTCTGAATTTAATTCATTTTGCCACTCTGCTTTTTTTTTTTTAATCATTTGAAAATTTTTCTTTTTTCTTTGTTTCTTTCTTTCTTATTGGCGCATTGTAATCATACATCTTTGTTAGGTACAAGCTGGTAGAGGCATACATGCACACACCTATCTTTTAACCCTTCCCCAATTCCTGCCCCATTCCCTCCTCCCTCCCTCCCACTCATGTTCATTTTGGTGATTGACTTGGATATGTTTGTGAAAGTCCATCATGTGCATTTGAGTGTTTCTATCACTCTTAATCCCTTTGAGATAAGTCACCATGTATGCTCAATTGAGGTTTTTCTGTCTTTGTCTAGAGTGCCTCTTATGACACACTTTCTCCCTAGCTTCCATATATTAGGGAGAGCATCTGATTTTTTAATTTTTTGTGACTGACTAATCTCACTTAATATAATGTTATCCAGTTCCATCCATTTTGCTGCAAATAACATGATTTTGTACTTCTTTATCTCTTGCCTGACTTTCAGGTCTTTGGTTCATCTTAAATTGACTCTTGTGCAGGGTGAGAAATTGGGGTTTATTTCCATTTATCTGCATATGGTTAACAAGTTTTGCAAACACCATTTGTTGAAGAGGCTATCTTTTTTTCCACTGTATGTTTTTGGCTCCTTTGTCAAAAATCAATGACTGTTAGTGTGTGGAATTGTTTCTGAGCCTTCTATTCTGCCCCATTGATCTATGTGTCTGTTTTTATGCCAATAACATGTTGTTTTTATTACTGTGGCTTTATAGAATAGTTTGAAGTCATTTATTGTGATGCCTCCTGCAAGGTTCTTGTTGCTAAGAATTACTTTGACTTTTCTGGGATTTTTGTTGTTCCAAATCAATTTAAGGAATGATTTTCCTATGTCTGTGAGTTAGTGACCTTGGTAATCTAATGAGTATCACATAGAATCTGTCGATCACTTTTGGGAGAATGGACATTTTGATGATATTTATTCTGTCTATCCAAGGGCATGGAAGATCTTTCCATCTTCTAATGTCTTCTTTGATTTCTTTTGTCAACCTCTTATAGTTTCCCTTATACAAGACTTTTACTTCTTTGGTTAGGTTTATCTCAAAGTATTTTATTATTTGGTGTGCTATCCTGAGTGGAATTTTTTTCTGGATTTCTTCTTCAGTGGATTTATGCTTGACATACAGGAAAGCTTCTGATTTTTTGATTGATTTCATATCAAGACACTTTGCTGAATTTGTTGATAAGTTCTATAAGTATTCTGGTTGAGTTTGTTGGGTCTTCTAAGTATAGTATCATGTCATCTGCAAAAAGGAATAGTTTTAGTTTTTCTTTCCCTATTTTTCGCCCTTTGATTTCCTTCTCTTGCCTTATTGCTCTGACTAGAGTCTCAAGTACTATATTGAACAGAAGAGGTGATAATCGACATCCTTGTCTTGTTCCTGTTTTTAGTGGGAACTCTTTCAGGTTTTCCCCATTTAATATTAGGTTTGCTGTGGACCTATTGTATATTACCTTTATAATGTTGAAGTATATTCCTTCTATTCCAATTCTCTGAAGTGCTTTTAGCACGAATGGGTATTGGATTTTATAAAATGCTTTTTCAGTGTCTATTGAAATGATCATGTGATTTTTGTCTTTGATTCTGGTTATGTGGTGAATTACATGGGGTGTTTTCCATATGTTGAACCAGCCTCGCATCCCTGGGATGAACCCAACTTGGTCATGGTGTATAATATTCTTGATGTGGTTTTGAATGTGCGTTGCTGGTATTTTGTTTAGCAGTTTTGCATCTGTGTTAATCAGCAATATAGGCGTATGTTTTTCTTTACTTAAGCTGTCTTTATTTGGCTTGGTATTAATGTGATGTTGGCTTCATAGAATGTGATTGGGAGAGTCCCATTTCTTTCTATTTCATGGAATAGTTTGAGGAGTATTGGGATTAGCTCTTCTATGAAGGTTTTTTTTTAATTGAGTGCACAAATTTTATTTAAATTTTTATCTTTTGTGGTGCATTATAGTCTAACATCATAATGTAGTGACATCACAGTGAGAGTGACATAAATGCATACAGCATTTGGTTAGACTTTCCCATGGCTTCTTCTGCACCAACCCCCCTCCCCATACAGGGTATTCATAATTTTTTTATTATTATTATTTGTGCATTGTAAGCATACATCTTTGTTAGGTACAAATTAATAACGACATATGTGCCCACATTTCTCATTTGACCCCTTCCCTAGATTCCCACCCCGGTCCCTTGCCCTCCTTCCATCTCAGTTCCATTTAGTGAGTAACCTTGATGTACATTTGGGTGCCCCCCCCCCAGCCTCCCGTCTTTCCCCTTTGGTTAAATCAACTTTTTTGTTTATCAAGGGTCTCTTTTTCCATCTGGAGACCCTCTTATGCCCCATCTTCTCCCTAGCATTCCGCATATTAGGGAGAACATATGCTTCTTTACTCTTTGTGACTGGCTGATCTCACTTAACATAATATTTTCCAGTTGCATCCATTTCCCTACAAAGAACATGATTTTGTTCTTCTTTAGGGCTGAGTAAAATTCCATTGTGTACATGTCTCATAGTTTTGTAAGCCATTCATCTGTCGATGGACATCTTGGCTGCTTCCATAATTCGGCTATTGTGAATTGTGCAGCTATAAACATAAATACACATGCGTCGGTGTGATAGTTTGGTTTCCATTCTTTTGAGTAGATACCCAGAAGTGGTATTGCTGGATCATATGGTAGGTTCATTCCCATTCATCTAAGGATCCTCCATACTGTTTTCCAAAGTGGTTGCACTAGTTTGCAGTCCCACCAACAGTGTATTAGTGTTCCCACCTCTCCACATCCTCGCCAGCAGTTGTTGTTGTTTGTGTTTTTGATGATTGCCATTCTAATTGGGGTTAGGTGAAATCTCAAGGTAGTTTTGATTTGCCTCTCTCTGATTGCTAATGATGTGGAACATTTCCTCATACATTTACTGGCCATTTGTATTTCTTCTTTTGTGAAGTGTCTATTTAGATCCTTTGCCCATTTTTTGATTGGGTTATTTGCTTTCTTGGCTGTGATTTTCTTGAGTTCTTTGTATATCCTAGATATTAGACCCCTATCTGTAGAGTAACTGGCAAAAATCTTCTCCCACTCTGTAGGCTCTCTGTTGAGGTTCTTGATAGTTTCCTTTGCTGTATAGAAGCTCTTCAGTGTAATGCAATCCCATATATTGATCTTCCTTTGAATTGCTTGTGCTTTTGAGGTCTTGTTGAGAAAGTTTTTACCTGTGCTTATATGTTGAAGTGTTGATCCTATGCCCTCTTCAAGTAGCTGCAAGGTCTCCAGCTTAACTTCCAGGTCTTTGATCCACCTTGAGTTGACTCTTGTGCAGGGTGAGAAAGAGGGGTTTATTTCCATTTCCCTGCATATGGTTAACCAGTTTTGCCAACACCATATACTTTCAGGGATCATTTCTATAGTATGTTTCTATGAAAGTTTTGAAAATTCACTTTGGAAACCCATCTGGTCCTGGGATTTTGTTTGATGGTAGACTCTTTATTTCTGCTTCTATCTCTTTGATTGCTATTGGTTGGTTTAAGTTTTCTATATCTCTTGACTCAATTTAGGAAGGTAGTATGTGTCTAGAAATTTGACAATTCCTTCTAGATTTTCTATTTTGTTGTACTATCATTTTTCAAAGTAATTTCTTATGATCTTTTGCATTTCCACATGGTCAGTCGTAATATTACCTTTTTCATCTCTTATTTTGGTAATTTGTGTTGATTCTCTCTTTCCTTTGCTTAGGTTGCTAATAATTTATCTATCTTGTTTAGTTTTTCAAGAAACCAGCTTTGGTTTTGTTGATTATATTGTTTTTATTCTCTTCTTCATTAATATCTACTCTTATTTTAATAATTTCTTGTTTTTTACTGGCTTTGGGGATAGGCTGTTCTTGGTTTTTAAGGGCTTTGATCTGTGTCATTAGGTTTTTACTTGGTGGTTTTCTGTTCTTATATGGTCACACAATGCTATATATTTTCTTCTTAGTACTGACTTCCAGGTGTCCTAGAGGTTTTGATATGTTGTGTCTCTGTTTTTGTTGGTTTCTAGGAATTTTTAAATTTCTCCCCTTACTACTTCTATGATCCATTCCTCATTCAGCAGTATGGTCTTCAGTCTCCATGTGTTTACATGGTTACTGTGGGTCTTCTTAGAGTCGATTTCAAGTTTTATTCTGCTGTCTGAAAAGATGCAGGGAATTATGTTCCATTTTTAAAATTTGTGAGTGTTCACTTTGTGGCTCAGAATGTGGTCTATTTTGGAGAAAGTTTCATGTGCAGTTGGGAAAAATGTGAATTCAGCTGTATTTGGGTGAAATACTCTGTATGTGTCTAATAGATCCATTTGATTTATGGTATTCTTTATGTCTGAGGTGTCTTTACTGACATTTTGTCTAGAAGATCAGTCTAGTGATGTGAGAGGTGTATTGAAGTCTCCCAGTATTATTGTATTGAGATCTATGTATGATTTTATATCACATAGAGTTTGTTTTATGAAAGTGACTGCACCTATGTTTAGGACATAAATGTTGACAATTGTTATTTCCTCTTTCTGAATTGTTCCTTTACTAGTAAAAATGACTTGCTTTCTTTCTTTTGATAAGCTTAGTCTTGAAATCTATCTGATATCATAGTTGTTACTCATGGTTGTCTTTGAGTTTCATTGGTATGGATTAACTTAATCCAGCCCATGACCTTTAGGGAATCTTTGCTTTGGAAGGTGTGTTTCTTGCAGACAGTATATAGATGGATTATGCACTTTAATCCATTTTGCCACCTTGTGTCTTTTTATTGGGGAGCTGAGGCCATTTATGTTCAGTATCATTATTAAAAGATGATTTTTAATTCTTTAAATTTTGAGTTTCATCTTCTGTTTGAGGTAGTGTTTTTGTTCTATGCTTCGTTGTTTGCTTCCTGTAAATTATTGTTTCTCTGTTTCTGTTGTTTATTTGTTAGTTCTTATTTGTAGTTAATCTCTTTGAGTATTTTCTCTACTGATAGTTTGGAAAACATAAATTCTTTTAGCTTCTGTTTGTCATGGGAAGTTTTTATTTATCTGTCAATTTTGAGAGATAGTTTTGCTGGGTAGGAGAGTCTTGGCTGCAAGATACTTTCTTGCAGAGTTTGGAATATGTTGCTCCAGGCCCTCCTGGCTTTCATGACTTGGTTTGAGAGTTCCTAAATGATTGCAATTGATTTGTCTCTAAATGTCACTTGTTCCTTTACTTTTGTTGCCTTTAGGATTCCTCGGCCTCTACATTAGTCAATTTGATTATTATGTGGCATGGTGAACCTTTTCTTTGATCTTGTCTAGAGGGGGTTCTGTATGTTTTCGCTACCTATGTTTCAACTTCTCTTTCTATGTTTATAAATTTTTCTGATGTTACTTCTTAAAAAGATGTGGGGTTGTGGTTGCTCATTGTTTCTTTGCTATTTTTTCTTCCCATGATTTCTCTGCACTTAAGTTTATTTCATTAGTTTCAACTTCTAATCCCTCTTCTATGCCTATTATTCTTAGGTTAGCTCTTTTAAAATTGGCCCAGATCTTGTTGATGTCCAATTCATTCTGTTGAATTGTTTTTCTAAATTATGTAGTATGCATTATTCTATTTTTCATGTACTTTAATCTCCTCTTTATAGTTTGTATTGATACCTTCACTTTAGTTATTGCATCTTTCACATCCTTCACTTCCTTCAAGGCTTCTCTTTGATTACTCTTCAGGGTGTCAGATTCTTTGTTTATTTTTTCTTTTATTTCTTTCCACCTCTCCCTGCATTGTTTCCAGAAGTCTTGTATCATTTCTACTATTAAAGATCTGAATTTTTCTTCTAGTAATCTCTACCATTCTGTGTTGGTGAGTTCTGTTAATGTGGGGTTGTGGTGGCTCATTGTTTCTTTGCTATTTTTTCTTCCCATGATTTCTCTGCACTTAAGTTTATATCTTTGCTGCTTTTATAAATTTTCTCTCAATTTATAGGTTTCTAATTTTTATTTTCTTTGAATAGTATCTTGTACTGAGTTGCAATTACTCTAGGGCTTCTTCTGCCCACTATAATGATGCCATTGGTGGGTTTCAGGCATTGACTTCTAGGGTCTGTTTGTTGCTTCTGTTATGGGGATTTGTCTCAGAGGCATGAGTAGAACAGCTTGTGCCCTCTGTGTTTTTAATACTCATTGTGGAACTTGTTGAGCTATTTCTTCTATTAGCTGAGATGAATTTAACTTTGATGTCTGGCAATCCTTTCTGGTGGTTCACCTCTGGATCAATCTCTGTAATAGGGATTTCGTGGTGTCTGCTGATATATACAAGGGCTGGTTGTGTTGTGTTCAGTGGTGAAGGTTGGGTGAAGGAAGAGAAGTCACAGTGAAGGGTGCAAGAATAAGGTAAATAGAAGATATGATCTAGTGTAATGAGAGTTTGAGTGTTGGCAGTACTGGGGATTGAATTCAGGGGTATTCTACCTTTGAGCTACACCCCCAGTCCTATTTTGTATTATTTATTTTGAAACAGGGTCTCACTAAGTTGCTAAAGGCCTCACTAAGTAGCTGAGGCTGGTTGCTAACCCGGACCTCCTGTCTCAGCCTCTCAAGTACTAGGATTACAAGCATGCACCACCATGCCCAGCTTTGAGGGCCCTTTTTGATCTTGTCCAAGTGGAGTTCTGGATGTCTCTTGTAACTGAATGTCCAGATTGTCTTTCATGTTTGGGAATTCTCTAATATTTCTTTGGAAATATTTTTCCCTTAGTTTGTTTCTTTAGGCCTTCAGTCTGAGATTAATTCTTTATGGTGTCCCACACATTTTGAATGTTTTGGTCATGGTCTCTCTCTTTTTTTATTCTATGTTAGTGACTGTAAGTTCAAGCCTGAATATACTGTCTTCTAAGGTTGAGTTGTTGGGTTTTATGTGGACTAATCTGTTGGTGATATTATCCATTGAGTTTTTAGTTGGCCTGCTGCGTTATTCATGTCATTAAAATTTTCTAATTTTTCCAAAACTTTTGCTTTTTGTTGAAATATTCTTTTATTTTCTTATTGTTCTAAGTTCTTTCCTCAGATTTTCCTTTAGGTATTTTATCAGACTTATAATCAACATAAAATATTTATTTGCTTTGAAGCATATTTGCATGTGTTACTTCAATAAAAAGTTTATAAAATAAATTTATTATGTCATAACCTGCTAATGCTTAAAACCCTCAAATGACTATAAATACATTAAGGACAAACTAGTGATGAATGTTGCCACATAATAAGAAACCATAGGACCAGCTTGCCTGTGTCTCCAATCTTTTCCATCTCTCCTTCTCACATGAAGAAGGCATGATAGTCATCTTCCAATATAGGACCATTCTCTTATGTCTCTGCCTTTTTAGTTTCTTTTTTCCTAGAGATTCTTCCCTTAGTCAACACACAGCCAGCTCCCATTCAGGTGACAATTCAAATTGTTTCCTACTTTTGTGATCCTTCTTCAACTTTACTCACTATTCCATCATTCTATTCTGTGTTTTTGTAGATTTTATTTGAACTATTGTTTTACATGGCGGTCATGGAGGTGGGAAGCTTAAGAAGAGATAGCAATTCTTATTCTTTAAATGCAAGTTAACATCTCAGTGTAGACCCAAACTTTGATGAAGCTAACAAGAGATCTGCCTTGAAAACATGATCTTAGTCCTTCAGAGTATTGGAGCTCTTATTCACACCATTACAATGTGCAGTATATTTATTTCAGAAGTGAGAAAAGTAGAAAAAGTGAATGAGAGCTATATCTTGTACTTCCTATAGGGAAGCAAATTGGACAATCTCATCCTGATGCACAGTGTGAAAGAAATACAAATCCTAAAATATAATATTTTGCCCTTTATTAATTTTGCTGTTGGCATTGGCATTCTGACAATAAATTCTATCATTTAATGCACATTGCTAGTATTTTGTTTAGCAGTTTTGCATCTATGCTCATCAATGATACAAGCCTGCAGTTTTCTTTTCTTGAGATTCCTTTATTTGGCTTTGGTATTAATGTGATGTTGGCTTCATAGAATGTATTTGGGAGAGTCCCATTTCTTCTATTTCATGGAATAGACTGAGGAGTATTGGGATTAATTATTCTATTAAGGTTTTATAAAATTCACTTGGAAAACCATCTGGACTTGGTTTTTTGTTTGATGATAAACTCTTTATTGCTGCTTCTATATCTTTGATTGCTATTGGTTGGTTTAAGTTTTCTATATCTTCATTAATCAACTTGGGAATATCTTATGTATCTAGAAAATTATCAGTTTCTTCTAGATTTTCCATTTTGTTGGAGTATAGTTTTTCAAAGTAGTTTCTGATGATCCTCTGGATTTCCATACTGTCGGTGGCAAAATCACCTTTTTAATCTCTTATTTTGGTAATTTGGATTGATTCTTTTCTTTGATTAGGTTGCCTATTGGTTTATCCATCTTGTTTATTTTCTCAAGAAACCAGCTTTTGGTTCTATTAATTTTCCTTATTTTTATTCTCTACTTCATTAATTTCTGCTCTGATTTTAATACTTTCCTGTCTTCTATTGGCTTTGAGGTTAGACTGTTCCTGTGTTTCAAGGGCTTTGAGCTGTGTCATTAGGTTATTTATTTTGTGATTTTCTGTTTTTCTTATATGGGCACACAGTGCTATGAATTTTTCTCTTAATACTGCCTTCAGAGTGTCTCAGAGGTTTTGATATGTTTTGTCTCTGTTTTCATTTCATTCTAGGAATTTTTATTTTTTTAAGTTTGAAGTGTAGCCTTGCTGAGTTGCCAAAGCTGACCTCACACTTGTGACTCTTCTGCCTCAGCCTCTGGAGGTGCTAGGATTATAGGCACATGTCATGAAGCCACCCTCTTCTTTTTCTTTTTTGTTTGCATATGTCTTTCACATTTTCCCAGCAAATTTATTAAAAAATATAATTTTCACATTATTTACCTTAGTAAATTTGACAAAAATCAGTTAAGTATAAATATTTAACTCTATGTCTGGACTTAAATTGTATTTGTTGAACTATATGTCTGTACTTTCATAAACACTAAACGTTCTGATTAACGTGTCTTTAGAGTAAGTCATGAAATTGAATTCAGTTCCTTTTTGAAAGTTGTATATATATGAATACATGAGTAAAGGAGCACACCAAAGCATTTATCAAGATAATTCTTATGTTCCTCAATATTCTATTGCTAGCAATAGTTATTGCTTAGTATCTTCAATGAATTTACTTTTTCACTTTATTTTACTAATGCAGACATGAATGTGAATTTTATGTAGGCCAAAAATGACACATGAATGCCTCCTGTTGGGATACCCAAGTCTAATTGCAGTAGGCCATGTTTAAGAAATTAAGCAGGGTATTTGTCTACCAAGATTATTGTGACATAAATTTTTGGCTTGGAAAGTCTACCTAAAGGAAATCCCTGAGATTCTATGCCATTATATGATTATATCTTATATATGCTTATATATCTTATATATGCTTTTAATAGTAATTTCATTAAACTTTTTTGAAGTTTCTAATTGATGTAATAGTGACTACTGAAAGTTAAGATGAAAATAAAAGGATAAATGAGGAAAAATAATATCTGTGTTTCACCATTCTCTTAACTCCTCTTGATATGGAAGCAACTTTAACATTTCTATAGAAACATAAAAGCCACCAGCTGCAATTTGAATAATTCATTTGATAAAGTGACTGGATTTTTTATGACATCAAATGACCAGTTTGACTTTCACTAAATTGACTGGTTGGTTGGCACTTTCAGGAGTGTTAACTTGTCATCATCATCATTACCATGAAATAGTATTTATTAAGCATCCTCAGTCACAAGTGATAGAAAGTTAGTCAAATAATCATAGACTCTGCCCTTTAGGAGTTTATGACCTGGAAACTCACCACATCCAGATAAGCTGGATGCCATTTAGCAAAGTACTGCTGTAGGATTTTGAGATATGCTACTAAATGGCTGAAAAAGACCAATTTTCTTCCAAAAGTACCAAACTATCAACTTGAAAGTAAAATAGTGCACATGTCGGGTGGGTGTAAGTCATCTTCTCATTTGAGATGGTATTATTCGGGCTGAATTTGAACTAGTTGTATCCTTTCCCCACAAAAGATTGAAGCAGCACTTTTAAAAGATAAAATTGCATATCTGAACTTATCAAAAGCAAGTAAGTCCTTCAGGAATCTGGGAGCAGGTAATGGTGGAGGAGGAAAACTGTAGAGAAAATGGAATTTGTGGCATAAGAATAACTATACTCTATTCTTGCTTTGCCCCTCATGGGTGGGCACTGGGTACGTTATTTAAAATTTTTTGCACCCTAGTTTAATTACTCACCTGTAAAATGAAAAAAAAACTGTAATCATGTTTATTACTTCATGGTATCTATAGCTTGTGTAGATATGCTGCAATAAAATGTGAACTGAAAATGTATTTATGTAACAACAGTTATGATAATTAATATTTCATTCTAACCAGGTTAAGAGGTCTATGCTTTTAAAGAAAATTAAGCTTTTCAAAAAATCAGTCATAAATTCTGGAGAATATTTGTGGATTGCAATAGCTTTACCTCTTAAAAATTACCCTAATTTACTTACATGGTTCACTTTAGAGCTTAGTTTTTGCTGTGAAAAATGAAATATGTCTAATCAATGGCTCATCTATTAGAATTTCCTTTTTTAGATGAATTAGAAAGTAGAAGATTTGGAAAGCCTCTTACAAATAAAGTGATTCTATCTCTTTGAGAACATAAGAATCCTTTAAGTGTGAACCACTTGCATGAGGTCCAGTAACAAATTGCAAATAAAGCCAGTGTTTCCTGACTGTATTCCAGTACTATAGTAAGACAAACTTTATGAACTTAAAGGGAGTATATGGTCCTTTTGTGGAGGGATTACTGTGTGCTGTGTAAAGTGTTCACAGCTATGCATATACTCTTTCATATAGTCCTCATACAATTCTGAGAAGGCATTGTCAGTTATTCAATAGATGAGGAGACAGGATGGGACAATTTGAATAACTTCCTCAGTCATGCTGCTAGATGTGGTAGAATGAAATTTCACACCCTCATCTGTTTTATTGTGAACACTGATCATCATCTTTCCACTATACCATCCTCTCTCTGGGGAAAGTGCCATTGCCATATGGAAAATTCCTTCTGGCCCAATCAGGTACATCAGCAGCACTGACCAGAGACAACATTGGAGAGCTTTTCTTGAACAATTTTTTCTACTCTCTCTTCCGATGGTCTTCTTCTACATTTTTTATCTTGTCTAGTCATAAGCATCCAGCTCTACTGCATGCTGTGTGAAGAATCCTTTTGGTGCTCGGTATCCTCAGATAATACTCATGCTATAAAATTATTTTTACCAAGGTTTTTCCACCATTAATCTAGGCCATTGCC
The DNA here is from genome assembly GCA_004027655.1 of Graphiurus murinus. Classification (NCBI taxonomy): domain Eukaryota; kingdom Metazoa; phylum Chordata; class Mammalia; order Rodentia; family Gliridae; genus Graphiurus; species Graphiurus murinus. The sequence continues at coordinate 66,979 of PVLC010001043.1, forward strand.
TTTCTTGCATTTTTCTCCATTTAAACACTTTATTATTTCAATAATAAAGCTTAGTGTTCATATGTAAAATAATATACTGTTTACACTATGTTGGGCTAATAAAGGCTTACTGTACTTTTCTCTTCCAAAAATTTAACAATTAATGGAATATCTTTTCCATAACTGTTAAATAAGAACTAGGCCCTCCTAGTCCAGTTTCAATGTTTCAGACTCAAACTTTGACTGAAATAAACACAAGCTAAGTGAAGTCAGAGATAAATAAATTGAGAAAATTCTATTCACTTGGTGAGAGACTAGAGAGATTTATGGGATGGCATAAAATAATAGGCATTATGTACTCTTGATAATGTTGTTTACATTAAATAACATAATGAGGGTAAAATTATTTAGCATATATACATATATATAAATTCTCAGAAATAATTAGTTATCATATATTGCCTTAGTTCCTATAAAGAAATGTAGAAAATAAAGAGAAGCTGATTTAGTTTGGAGTGAGAAAGGAGCATTTATTTTTTAGAGTTATTTTCTGAATCAATAGCTGTTTAGACTTTGACTGTGAGGGGGTTGGGGGCTGGATAATTACACAGATGTAGTGGATTTAATAAAATTATCCTTATCTTATGATATAATAACTAAATCCTGAGGCTCTTAATTGTCAAAGATCAAATGTTTACCCCCAGGCAGATGTGAGTGAGATAAAAAATCATTTCTCATCTTCCAATGAAGCATATTAAAGTGTAAGAATGACGCCTGCACATTTACATGCCCTGATTACCATAGCAGAAGAGAATACTGTATATTTTAATATGTAATTAAATTTAGCAAATAACACACCAAATAAAGAAGTGCTCACTCTCATTCTGGTGAAAAATAGTTTCTAAAAATACCCAAGATTGAATTTACCTTGAAGTATGTAATGAAGGCATTTATTTGGCTTTAAAAATCATGGATATAATTTGAAACAATCGGTAATGTATTTAATATGGGCTATATTACTCTAGAGTAGTGTCTGTATTGTCTGAATAGACTCCTCTGCCATCATTGCTTATTTGAAAAAAAAATAGCACAGACTAAGCATGTCTGCAAGGAAAAGTTTTGTTTTATCTCTACTATAGTGTCACATATTAACCTTGGAATAGAAAACTATCTTTTCCCATAATCTTTTTTTTAAACAAAGACATAGAATTTTTAAACTTCTTAAAATCTATTACTTATATTTCTTTCTTGAAAGCTACTACCATGTTGCATCATTTTTAGCTGAGTGAATATATAACTTGTTCTAACCCTTTAGGGAGTTTCATTACTTACAAAGTCCAGAATTTAATGAAATTACACTTCAGGTAAAGGGGACTATAAAATGCTAGATTAGATTTCTTTTTGTAAATATTCGACTAACAAAAGACTAGGAAAATAGGTCTCTGAGAAAATTTGCCATTTTATATATTCACAGTGACTGACAAATAGGGATTTCTCACCTCTTCTAGACAAATACTGTGTATATCAATAAACACAATGGTCAGATAAAATAGTGATTTGAAAAACATCTGATTTAACTTTCAGAGAGTCATGTTCTTCAGTGATTCAAATTAGTGCTGGACTTTGAAATTGTTTTGGAGCAATAAAATTTCACATAACCAATCTTTCTTCAGCTAATCAGATGTTTTAGCAATGATTTTGAGACCTGTTTGATGATTTGTTAATCTATATGAAAATGATCAACTGGTAATTTGAAACAAAATCTGATCTTAGGAAGGGAAATTCCATATAATTCAAAATATATGCCTTATCATAACATGACCTCATTCAGTCTACCAATAAACATTTACTGAAATACTTTGGTTTTAAAAAGGGCACTGCATGGTACAAGATGTAGCACGGTCCACATGGATGTGTCCCAATATGTGTGTATTGGGAATCAGTGGAGGAATTAATGTTATTATCAGTAAACGAAAAACTTGAGACTAACACTTCTATAAGAAACATCTCATTTTCAGCTTCTCCTTCCTTCTTACTTCCAATATCATGCTGCTTTTGACACAATAGAGTGGTAAGAGACAGACTGGTTAGTCATGGTCAAAAAGGTTTTTATTGATGCTAGTAAATTAATGAACAGACAAAAGGGCTTTCTAGGCCTTCCCCTTCATGCAAGGCACACAAAAAAGACATTATAAAAAAAAGACAATGAAAACTAACCCATGATTTCAATCTCTTTTATTTCTTCTGACTGATCTTTTTGTCTGAAGGAACTGTGTAAAATCAGGCCTGGTTTTTCCCACAATGTGCATACTGTGTGGAGTCTGAGTTATAGAGCTGAAAAACTCTGTCTATAGAAATAAACTAATTCATGTTCCTCCACTCTATGATCTTGGGCAAGTTGCTTAACTTTTATCTTTTTTTCTGAGACTTGAATTTTGCTTTTCCTTTTGTGAAATAAGTGAGGGAAATACACCAAATGATGTCATGTGCATATATGAATGGGTCACTTTGAGATGCACTATGGTATATAACTGCATTGCACCAATAAAATTATTTTAAAAAGAGTGAAGATATAATTGTATCTCAATAATCAGATGAATTTCTGTTAAATTCAAGTATACATGAACTTCTATTTCCCTTTTCCTTATTGGCGTAAATTGTAAGAGACATATCATATTTAGAAGAGTAATGATAGCCCTAAGGTCCATTTGGACATCTCTCAAGGCCAACACTATCAGCCATGTTTAGTAGTGTGATATCACATAGCTTGAGAATTTATAAACTTGGGCTGGGGATTACTATATCTCTATGACAATGGGACTTAAATTCCCAAGTTGTCCTAGAGATAAGGTTACCCTGGCACAGATGAAACTTTCATGAACCTTAAAATAAGGTTACAAATACAAAAAAAATGGTTTAAATTACCTTAATTAAACATATGGTAACTGATCCAAACTGCATACAGGTATCAGAAAAGGGGAAGACTTTCCCAAATTCTGAAAATGTTCTTTGGATGGAGAACCTCCCTATCTCAGGTGGTCATCTGATCCCTGATTCTTGTCCACACGCATTATCCATCTTGTAAGAAATCTGCCAGTGTGCATGCAAGGTGGTATCTAAGATTCATCTTCAACATGAATAAGATCAAATGGGAGAAGTCACCTCTGGGGAAGATGCATAACTAGGACCACCCAAGAGCCCTGACACTCAGCCATAAGAATTTCAACTCAAGTATTTATCTAAATTTCAAGTTATATCAAATTAGGATAATTATAAATAGAGGGAAATAGGAATTAGACATTAAACTGAGAAGAAAAGCAAATAAAAGAATAAGGAAAGAACCATTTGTATTGAAACTTTAAGCAATATAAAGAAATAAGGAAAATAAAACCAGCCTTAGGTTTCTCTTCCTCTATTTGCTTAGACTTGAGAAAGCTAAGTGGCAGCAGTGCCAAGGAGAAGGTGTAACTCTCCCTAATCTCTAGTAGCCCTTCACATACATAAAATTATCCCTAAATAAGAATATCTTTAAAATAAAACCATGTAACAAATGATACCTCAAGATCAGTGTCCTAGGACATGTCTACAACAAAATTGTTATTATAAATCTTTTCTATATAGAAATTATAGAACTACCATTGGAAGTGGGACCTGTATAAACATAGCTGACAATGAGTCAGGTGTGGTGGCACATACCTGTAAACTCAGTACTTGGGAGGCTGAGACAGGAGGATCACGTTAAAGGCCAACTTCTGCAATTTAGAAAGACCCTTAGCAACTTAGGAAGACTCTCTTTTAAAATAAAAAATAAAAAGGGCTAGGGTTGTTGCTCAGAGATAGAGTGACCCTGGATTCTCTTCCTACCATGCCCCTGCATATTAAGTATCCTAGTCAAATAACCCTCCTTATCACAGGAACTGGGTACCATACATGCTTATTCTTGAGTAGGAAGTGTCAGTTTCCTTTTATCCAATGGAATTATTCAGAATGCATGTTGTCTCGTGGCATATTACTGAAAGTTTTATGCTATGATCCCATGCATTTTGTTTCCATACCCATACCCAATATTATTCAAATCACTGACTTAATCCTGTTAGCAAGTAATAAATATTTTACTACAACAGATTTGACTAATAGGTTTGGTTTAATGACTATTTCAATAGCTTATTTAGTATAGTTTTCTTTCATCTTGAAAGGATACAACACACCTTTCCCCTACTACCCATGGTATGCCTCAGGAGCTGTGCTATTGTACATTGTCCTTGCAGGGAGGATCTTACCTGCATTCACCCTTCTTCAGGAGCATAGGAATGGAATTATGTAATTTCATCCTCCTAGATGGAAATTCTTTTCACATACTCATACTCACTAAGAACATGGAAATATAGAGGAGCTTACAAAATAGGCATTACCATTGCATCACACATATTGCTAGGTTCCACCATTTATGTTAAATCACTGAAAACTATTTGGTAAACCAATGACTGATTCATCCCTGATGCTATCATGAAACACCTATTGAATTTTCACCACCAAAAATGTTAATACAAGTCCAACACATTTTGTCCTTTTTGGATTCCAGAGGCAACATTTTTCTCATTTATAATTGTACTTAATCTCACTGACTTCTTACATGCAAATGGACCACTCCAACAGAAAGTGCTAGAATCTGTCCAGATTGAAATTAACAGGCATCCTTGTCAGTGTCCTCAGAGATAACTTCACTGCTGAGGCTTTAGCAACCTATTCTCATGCTTCCTGTTTCTGGACCATTTATGATGGCTATAAATTGCCCCTGGGCATTCAGTGCAAGAAATTGTCTTTCTTAGTGCTGTACTATTTACCATTAAAATGAAGATCGTTGGTCCCAAACTGAACTTTCCTGGAAGTAGACAATCTCACAGATCCTGAGCCTATGATTCTATGTATACAGCTCTCCATTGTGCCTAGAGTCATACAAACAGCACCCCAGAAGCTCAGCATAACTTCCAAAGCCTTTTTTCTATAGGATCAAACCAAACCTGGGTCTTTGGGCACATACTACCTGCAGGAGGGGGTGGCTTCTCATGTCTTCAGTTCCTTTCCAGATACTATGCTTCTGGAGGAGGTCATTATTCTTCAAAATCCCTAGGCTACTTAAAGAACCGATTGGGATCAACTCAGTAAACAGCAATGACAGTTTATACACTTTAGAATTGATATCACCATCATTACTTGTGAAGGATCTCAGGAAAGTTGCTGCTTTTCATCCTTCAACCAATATAGCCCTGGTAAGAGATCAGACCTAGAAATCAACACATTTGGCCATATGCCATGTAGGCATGGTGGCACAGAAGTTCCTGGCCAGCAAACAGCCCCATCTGGATATCTTTACAAACTCATGGGCTATTGTCTAATAATTAGCCCTTTTGGGGTAAAGAATTCTGGGAAGCTTTTACTCCACGGATATCCAAGATATAAATCAAAATTACAGCTGTGTCTACATGCACTGAAGCCACATTATAAGACCTCACCAGGACACTTTTTAATCCCCTTTGTTGTTCCATCCATTACTGATAGCAACCAAGGTACTCATTTCAGTTCTCAGAATATATAATGCTAACTCAATGAACATTGAAGGTGTTCAATGAACTTCCACCTACCCTATAAATCTCAGGCAGTTAATTTAATGGAAGTATAATGGGCTTCTCAAATAATGCCTATTTAAGTTGCAAAATGTCTCGTGAACATCATGCTGGGTGTCACCATTGCCACAAACATTGATTAGTCTAAATTCATGCCCCCTGAGAAAAAGCCCTCCCTACACCAATGCACAGTTCCTTCAGTTGCCCTTGTTGGCCAACAATCATCTCAATATGTAGCCCTCTCCCTCCTGGTCAAGGACCTGCTTCATTTCCTAGAAAAGTACTTTCCCTGCTGCCTAGAAGTTTCAGCAGTCACAAAGGTTTGAATTGATGTCAAGGCATCAAAACATCAATTGTACTATAAGGTCTAAAGTAAAGCCAATATCTAGGGAAGACTGGAAGGGCCTTGAATAGCCTAACTATAAATTCCTCTTACCATGTGCCCTAGTAGATAAGGTCCCTTAGTTAATACTCTTATACTATGACAAGGTAAGCGCTTGCTTATGCTCTTTTCTATTTCCCTCTAGCTTGTGGAATTATCCAAAGGAGACCACCATACACTCTCACAAGAATCTACTCTCAAAAGAACTAGGGAACATCTTATTTTTTGGTGCTAAAAAGTCTGCTGTCCACATTCCTGTTGGTTCACTCTGTTCCCAAATGAAATCTTTATATAATCCTTCATTGGCATAGTGTTTTCCTCCCCCAAGCTGTGAACATATGTCACTAACAAACATCTGTTGATTGTTGGGTATCATGTGCTTGACCATCCCCATAACCCTAGGTACGACACAGTCCCTCATCAACAAGGATAAAGTAAATCAGCATAAATTTTTAACAATATAAGTTTGGATCAGAATAGGTGACAAAGATTTCTGAAAAAAACAAAAGAGTAAGTGGTTTCACCTGACCAGATATTAAAATGTCCTGTGCAGGCACAGTAAATAAGTGTTGTATGCTGATACATGAATACACAGATCAGTGAAACAGAACAGTCCAAAAGTAGATCTGAGTAAATATGGGAATTGAGTGTGATAAAGACTGTTCTCAAAATGTGGGGAAAAGTAGATATTTCACTAAATGATATTGTGATCATCAATTTTAAGGGGAAATGATAAACCTGGATTCTTTTTTAAAATTTTTACTGGTACATTGCAATTGCATATAATACTGAGATTCATAGTGATACATTCTTTTATGCACATGACATTATTTGGTCAGTTTCCTTCCCCCAAAATTCCTCTTTGCCTCCTCTCTTCCCTCCCACAATCTTCTTTCACTATTCTGTTTCTCTCCTATTTTCATGAGGTCTCTTTCCTTTCATTTTTTTTCTCTAGAGTCTATAAGTGAGAGAAAATACGTAGACCTTGATTTTTTGAGTTTGGCTAATCTCACTTAGCATTATGTTCTGTCATTCAATCCCTTTTCCTGTAAATGACATGTTTTTGTTCTTCTTTATGGTTGAGTAGAACTCCATTGTATGTATATCCACTTTTTATTTATCTATTAATTTTAAACCTTGATTCTTACCTCACTCTTCACTTAAAAATAAATACCAAATGACTCACAAACATTTAAACATAAAAATAGAAAACATGGGAAAAATATTTATGTCTATGATTTAAAGAGTACCTTCCCAAAGCAAGGCACAAAACCCAGAAGCCTTAAAGAAAAATAATAAATTTTGTGACATGATATGTGAAAATAATTCTTAGCAAAAGCTCCCTGTAAATGTACATGCATATTAATATAAAACATTTTTTTTTTGCTTTGCAAAACTGAGTGGTGGGTAGGTGGAGGAATTATTACTGAATGTTTAATTGTTAATGGGAAATTGTGTATATAGCTTGTTTTATTGCAAAGCATATCCTCATGAATAAATACCTCTGACTTGTGGGACTTTATATTATATTTTTAAAAGCTCCTTGGAAAATTCAATAGATAAATGAAAACTGGAAAATATATTTACAACACATATGACAAAGAAAAAGCTAAGTTTTTAACAGGTAAAGAGCACTGTGAAATCAATAGGAAAGATAAACTAATCTAAGGCTGAGCAAAGTAAGCAAATAACAGAAATATATATATATATATATATGTATATATATAAATGGCTTATAAATATAAAAAGATATTTAATCTCTTCCATAATTTTAAAACAAAAGTGTTAAATATTATTTTTATCAGAATGCTAAATATCCAAATATCTAATCATACACAGAAGAATAGACACCAGCACAGAGCAGGGGAATCTGTGAGTAAATGGACACTCAATATATTGTTGGTTGAAGTGAATATGGATAGAACTAGTATTTTTTTAATAAAAATGCACATGTTCTTTTATATATTAATTACATTACTCAGATTTTATCCTGTAGATACTATGTTCTAATATAAATACAGGAATATTAATTGCAGCACTCTTTATAATATCAAATTAGTGGAAATATTCTGCATTCTATTAATTGGGGAAGTATTTAAATAAATTATGTATGATGTTAAGCCTTTTAGACAATGTAGCAGATTTATATGTACCTCTAAAATAGTTCCTGAGATATGTGATTAACTATACAATAGCAGTGCTCAGAACAGTGTGAGTTCTAGGTTCTCATTTGTGTAAAAAGAAAATAGACAAAGAGATGCAACTTTTATATGACAAGATACATTAAACTGTTTGTAGTAGATGTTTCTACAGAATTTATTTAAATATATTCCCCAATGATGGAATGTGGCAGATTTATATGTACCTATAAAAAAGTTCCTGAGATATGTAGTTAACTATAAAAGCAGGGCTCAGAACTGTGTGGTCTCTCATTTGCTATTATAAATAGTGCTGCAATTAATATTCCTCTTTGTCGAAATGTATGTATATTATCACATATCTACAGGATAAAATCTGAGTAATTTAATTAATATATAAAAGTAAAAAATGCATATACATATGACAAGATGCATGAAACTGTAGTAGATGCTACTTTTTTAGTAGAACAATGTTAAATTTCAAAAGAGAAAGTAAAATCATGGCACATTTGACTTGAGAACTAGACAAAAATATTTCTCTTACCATGTATATTCTTTGAAATAAGGGAAAAAATTTACAAGTGTTGCCTTGCAACAGCAAGGGAGGTATAAAATTTAAAAGTTTCTAGCAAGCACAGGATAATAAATTACAGTTAATTATAAAAATACCACTATTACTAACTTAAGATTTGTAGGAAATTACTGAGGTACTCTTTGTTTAGTATGCTGCTTTTGTTATTTATTTATCATTAGAGCTTTTATCATTGTCACCAAGATTTTAGCTCCACAGCAGTATTTTCTTAAGTGTTTTGTCCAATATTGAAATAACCATTTTTGGTACTTACCTGGTCATAAGAGCAATAAACGTTCATTATAAAATATTCATATAATAAAGCAAAGTGTAAAGAAAATGTAAAAAGTACCTGTAAATATATTATATAGACAGGACCACTATCATATGATGGTATCTATCCTTCCAGAATTATATGTATCAATATTATTATAGTGAATATTTTAAATTTCACATTTTAACAGTATTATGTTTTACATATTATTTTAAACAGATTTTCTAACAAACACTAAATAATATACAAGTTTCTATGACAATAATAAGGATATATACAATATCATCATATAATGAATGCAAGGTATACTGTACTATTGAAGTTTTGTAATTCATTTTCCTGATAAAATATTTTTAATTCCTAACTTAACCTCTCATGTACAATTGAGATTTGCATAGGAACTAATTTATATGCCACACACCATTCCATAAAATAAACACTCATACGCATAAACACACGCATCTATGTACTTATTAATTACTTATGAGAATTATATGCTTGCTTTAATCTAGGAACCAAGAAGATTTATAAATGAATCAATTATAAGTATCTATACAAGTGTTGAATATTTTCTATCTTATGCAGATACTAAAAAAATGACCTGAGAGTACCAGAGGAACTCTTAGGGACTAGGAAGGGGGTTTGGAGGAGTGGAGAAAGAGAGAGGGTAGAGGAATGGTTGAAAAGATCAATGTATGGCATGCTTTTATGGATTGGTCACTGGAAAACCCATTAGTTTGTACAATTAATATGTGTTAGCTGGGCACGGTGGTGCATGCCTGTATTCCCAGTACTTGGGAGGCTGAGAAAGGATGATCACAGGTTCGAGGATAGCTTCAGCAATTTAGCAAAGCCTTCAGAAACCTAAAGAGACTCTATTCTCAAGACAAAAAATAAATAAATATAAAAAGGGAGTGGGGTGTGGTTCAGAGATAGAATGTCCCTGTATTCAATCCCCAGTACCACACACACAAAAAAAACTATGTTGGAATTTTTTTTTTTTAAAAAAAGGTAATTAAGAAGCCTCAGGAAAAGCATGGCTTATTCTCTAGACAATTCTCATATATTGTACAGTTCTTCATTATATCAGGCACTGGCCTTCAGGTAATATATCAGTATTATCCTTTATTCATCATATATATTCATTGTGTGTGTATTTTATATATATATACATATATGTATATATGTATGTATATATATATATAGGTATGGTTAAACAACTACTTGACCAAAATTTTTTTCAAAATATGAAGCAACATAAAAATATGGTCAAAGGGATTGCAAATTAGTGCAACCACTTTGACCATATTTTTATGTTGCTTCATATTTTGAAAAAATTGTGGTCAAGTACATTCACAAACATATCAAAGTCAGTCCCTAACCTGAACACAAGAAGGAGGGAATGGGGTGGGAATTGAGGAAAGGCTAAATGAGTGATATGTGTATGTATGTCTGTACCATCCTGTAGCTTATAATGATGTATGATTACAATGCACTAATAAATTTAAAAAAGAAGAAAACATTTTAAAAGGAAAAGAAAATATGGTCAAAATCATCTAGGTATTTATTAATATCTTAATGAATAAGACATCCATATAGCAGTAAGCATGATGTGTATACATTTTATAGTTTAATTAAAAGAAAATAATCTTAAAAGTTCAAAATCCATATTTTTCAAATAAATTTTATTTTGTTTATTGATGTGCGTTCAAGGATAAAATATATTTTCTCTTTCAGCCAAACAATATATTTGTTTAAGAATATATTATGGCTTCCATTTTTAATTCAGAGACATAGAAAGCTTGAAGTAGCATTGCTTTTATCCTAAAACCAGAAAGAAAGCTGGATTGGAAATTAAATATATTAAACTTTTCATGGAACTAAGTTTTCAGGCCAAACAAGTAACTAAAAATCCAGGGGGAATTTTCTTTTAGAGAGAAATAGGATTTATTTTAAAAGGCATATAGTATTTTCTACTTTATTACTAAAAGCATTAAAAAATGAGCTAGGAGTAATACATCATTAGTAGAGATAAAATAGTATCATATTAAAGTGTTCAATTAAATCAAGAGCAGGCAAAATATGGGAAAGAAACAGAGCAAGTAATATACACGAACATAATTAAAATTAATATTAATATTATGGTATATATATATATGTATTATAAGTTAAATTAATGTCCATCTAATTGTCCCTTTCTTAAAAAAGAATAGAAGACAAATACCATAACAGCATCTCCCTTTCAAAGTGCTTTTGAGGTTTAAATATGAATAAATATTTTGGATGCCTAGGCACAAAAGAGAGTGAACCAAAACTGACATATAAGCTAATAAATCCTTGATGTGGTTCTAGCAAAAACCAAATAATCACCGAAAAACCAAGACTAAGAATTTCTAGCTTGTAAAAACAAAAGATCGAATTATCTGTTTACTTCTCTCATAGACTGGATGCAGCAGTGGAATTTTCACACAAGAAAATAACATGCAGTGCCATTTAGATCTGGTAGTGGAGTGATAATTGGATACAGAAAGAGATGAAGGGTAGCAAAGCCTTTTTGAATTTAGAATAATTCAAGGTGATGGCTAAACAATCCATAGGACTGAAAACACCTGGGATTTATTGAGAGCTTCCTGTTTTCTCATATCCCTATTATTTGATTCCCCAAATGATGCTAACCCTCAGGAAATCTTCAGAGAACTGCTGCATTTAGAGACTCTAGCTGTGTCTATTTCTAGCTGCAGCTGCTAGTGAGTATCCTTACTCTGTCTGTCATTGTGGGTTGAAACTTGGCAGAAACAAAGGAAGAATCTCTAAATGTAAATGCTTTCAAAGCGAAGACAGTATAAAGGACTTTGGGGAGTCAATTAAATGAAATATAACTTTTGTATTAAAATCATCATATTATGATCTTGACCAGCCAAATGGTGCTTTGGTTCGCTTGTTTTCCACCTGTTGAACTTGGTGGATGGATGGACACATGATGTCATAAATGCCAAAGAATGCACTACAACAAACTGTATGCCTGGGAGTGGGAAATTAAAAGTTGGATTTTATTCTGATGTGTACTCACTTATGAAAAAATTGGGACAAAAGTGGGAAAAGGGAAACTAGTACTAGCACTTTTATTTCTCAAATTCATGGAAAATGATGAGTTGATACTACAATGTGAAAATCTTGGATAGTATGCTCCTTCATTCATTAACTCCCTTCTTTCCTAATTCCTTCTCCCACTTATCTTAACCTGGCCCTTTCTATTTTCCACCCTGATCTTTCTTATGGCAAACTTAAGCATGTCATTCCTCTACTCAAAAACTACCACTGACTCTCCATTACCTATGTAGGAAAGAATGAAATAATTTTAGCAGAAACTTTGTAAAATTATACCATAAGTATATACAGTTTTTATCTCTCTGAAATTCGCCCTACTTATGTACTTTATTCTCCACACATATCAAAATACATGTAATTCTCTATACACATTCAGTTTGATGACATGGTTTCATATCTTTGCACATGCTATTTCTTTTCTCTGGAATCGCATCTCTGTACTATTCTGCCTGGATGATTCCTACTTTAACTACCTTGCAAGCTCCAATACCGTTTGCCTCTGAGATCAGGGAGAAGTGATCATTTCCCTGTGATGCAACTTCTATTTGTCAATATTTCTACTGCTAAACTCATTATACTATATTGGAAGATGTTTACTTAAATACTTAACATAATAGAATGCTAGTTTCTTCAGGACAAAGACTTCTCATTTTGGTACCAAATAACTCAGTATATGATAAATAGCTGGCATATATGGTTCATAATGAAACCCAAGAGTTATAAGGGAGAAATTGAGGTATACAGAGAGAAGTGATGTCAGTAAGGTGTAAATGTGGAAGATATCAATGCAAATCACAAGTACAGTAAGTTATCAACTCACATAGGTTTGGACGGCTAGTATTTCAAAAAGGTAACAAGTATGTTGGCAAGGATATGGAGAAAAAGAACCCTTGCATCCTCCTGGGGACTGTATATTAGTATAGTCATTATGGAAATGGTATATAGATTCTTAAAAAAATAGAACTAACATAATCCCAGCAATCTTACTTCTGAGTCGAAGGAAATAAAATTACTATCTCAAAGAGATATCTGTACTCCCATGTTCAGTGAAGAATCATTCACAATTGTTGAGATATGGAAACAACCTAAATGTCCATTAGCAGATGAATGCATGAAGAAATTGGGTTAATGTGTGTATATAGTGGAATATTATTCAGCACAGTGGAATAGTATTCATCCATAAAAAGAAAATAAAGGTATCCTATACTCTGTAACAATGTGGATGAACCTGGAAGGAATTATGCTAAGTGAAATAAACCAGACCAAGAAAGACAAAAACTGTATGGTACCAATGGTATCAAGTATAAAGAAATATAAAAAAAGTGAAAAATGATTAATAGAATGAGTGTAGGATGAAGGTTGTCAGGGCTCAGAGGTTGGACCTATCAGGATATGTTGGTCAAAGTGTTTAATTTTTCAATTATTAGATGAAAAAGATCTTAGTATATAATGTACAGGATGATCTCTATAGTTAATACTTTATTATACACTTCAGATTTGTGAAGAGAGTAGGTAGTAAGTGTTCTATTTAAAAGGTAGAATTAATGATATGTCAATTAACTGTTTAAATAATTTCATGATGTATGTGTAAAATTAAACCATCATGCTATATACTTTATATATATATATAATTTTATCAATCATACTTTAATAAAAGCTGGACAAAGTAGTAGAACTTGAACAGTATCTTTTGTGGCCTAATTATTTTTGTAAACATCCTCCCAAATATTAACATAGATTGAAAGAATTTTCTTTTGACAATTGATAGATAGTTTGAGGCAACTTATTAGAGTGAACAAAATATACTCGTTTAAATCTTGATTCTACTAGTCATTAAACATAATGCTGTCTGCAAATGATCATCCTAAGTTTTACTTTCATGATCTTTTATATCAGGAGAGCAAAAACTAAACTACCTTAGAGAGCTATTAAAAATCAAATTAAATAATAGAAATGGAATAGGTCTTAAAATTGTAAAACACAGTAAAATTTTTATTTAGTTTTAATAAATGACTAGACCAGTGGGATAACAGACAGAATGGAAGACGTCCATGTGTTTTTACACTTTGAGCTATTGCTAAATGGTAGAAATCAGCATTTCATTTTTTACGCAATTATTTCATTTTAGATAGGCATTTTTACATAACTATTTCCTTTTAGATAGGCATGTTTTTCATTTTTACACAATTATTCCTTTTAAATAGGCATTGTTTTTCAAAAGATACTATGTCAAGCATTTTTCTTTTTTTATTTTGGGAGGAGATGGATGGCTTGTGAGGAAATCAATTACTATTTCAGGTTTTTTTTTTCTTTTTTTGGTGCTGGAGATTGAACCCAGGGCATTCTACCTCTGAGCTATATCCCTAGGTCTTTTCATTTTTTTTATTTTGAAACAGAATTTTACTAAGTGGCTGAAGGCCTCACTAAATTTGAGAGCTCAGCCTCAAGCCTCCTTCTGTCTCAGCTTCCCAAGTACTGGAATTACAGACGTGTTCCACCTCACCTGGCTTTTAGTTTTAATAAATTCATATTCTGGGAAAATGGATGTGAACTTTTTTTCTGTCTTTTTACATTAAAAAGGATAGTGGTCTAATATTAGATATGTTATTGAGAGAAAATAATATGCAAATTTCTAGAGACCAGATGGTAAAGGAACTTGCAGTATGTTAGAACTTAGCTCAAATTACCATGGAGGCTGCCCCAAGTATTTGAATAGACAGAGTGGTGATACAGTTTTGAGCTTCAGTTTTATTTTTAGAAGCAGCCAAAAATTTTAACTAAAGTTCTGAGTAAAATATGTGATCAAACCTGGGAACATGATTTTGATTTAGAGAGATAGGTTGTTACTATTAAAATAGTGATCCTATTTTTATTATGTGGCTTACAAACTTACACTGAAGGCATTTTTTAAAAGGAGCTTTAGAATCAGGAAAGTAGCACTTGCAGGTAAGTACCTGTAGTCCCAGCTAGTCAGGAGCCTCAGGCAAGTAGATCATTTGAGGCCAGGAGTTTCATACCAGTCTAGGCTACATAGGGAGACCCATCAAAAGTGACAACTGAGCTACTAAAGAATCATAGAGATATAGTGCAAGTGTTTGGAAAAATTGTATTTTTCTAAGGTAACAACATAAAGGGAAAAATTTTATTTGATATATGATTTTTTCTATGTTTTCTAATTACATTTATTTAATGATCTAAAATCTATTATTAAACTAGCTGAATATAGAAAAATAATGCCAGTATTCCTACCACCCAAACAAAATGAATATAATTTGGGGTTATATTTATTACATAATAGTCATTTCTCATAATTTACTGTTATCTGTTAATAAGATGGAATTTCATTTGTATTTATACCTCAATCATCTGAAGCCTTAGCTAAAAATACATAAAACAAAATAACAACAAAGAAAACACTTAAGATTGAAAAAATTATTCATGAATTTCTGTTATTTTGGATACAATTAGCAAATGGTAATGGTAAGATGCTAAATATGTTTTGTATGCTTTTTTTGTTTGTTTTAAAATTTTCAGATAGGCATATTGGAAGTGGGAATGTTTAAACTCTTATTTCCTACTGTGAGTGTAAGTTTGCCAATAAAAATACTGCTGGGGAGTATGTAACTGGTTAAACAAAGTTTACTATACATGTGACTTACTGAAGAACATACCTAGGCTCTCCATTGGGAAACATTTATGTGTACGATCTAGTGGGAAATGAAACACACAAGAAATTTTTAATGTTGTATAAGCACAATTGTTAGTAAACTCCATCCAATGAAAAAGCCTGGTATATTCTTACAAGATAGGATTTAGGCAGGATGTAGTGGCAAATGCCTGAAATTTGTAGTGATAACTTCATGTGCAGTCATGGCATAATTTGAACTGTTTCATCAACTTTCTCTATTCTCCTCTCCTCCTAGCCCCTCCCACCATTCTACTTGTCATTCTCCTCTGTTATCTCAAGTCTCTTTTGTTCCCTGTTTTCTCTCTAGGAGACTTACCACCCTATCTCTGATCTTATTTGACCTCTAAGCTAAGCAGGGTAGGCCCAGTTACTACTTAGATGGGAGAAAGAGAAAGGGCATTCTAAAAGAAAGTTTAGAGCAGGTGTGATGGTGCAGGCTTGTAATTCCAGTACTTTCGAAGTTGAGACAGGAGGATTGCAGGTTCACAGCCAGCCTCAGCAACTTAGGAAGGCCTTCCACAAATTAGTGAGACTCTGATTCAAAATTAAAAAAAAATTAGACAGTCAGACAGTGTCAGAGGTGTAGCTCAGAGGTAGAATGCCCCTAGGTTCAATCCCCAGTGAAGAAAAAGAAGAAGAAGA
Source organism: Graphiurus murinus (assembly GCA_004027655.1). Taxonomy (NCBI): domain Eukaryota; kingdom Metazoa; phylum Chordata; class Mammalia; order Rodentia; family Gliridae; genus Graphiurus; species Graphiurus murinus. The sequence goes on from PVLC010001043.1 coordinate 83,385, forward strand.
AGAAGAAGAAGAAGAAGGAGGAGGAGGAGGAGGAGGAGGAGGAGGAGGAGGAGGAAGAGGAGGAGAAGAAAGATGGAAGAAGAAGAAACAGCAGCTAGTTCTTAGTGCTAATGTTATAAAAGTTCACTCAGGAATAGGATGACAATTACATAATGGAGATCAAGGGTTGTAAAAAGCAGATTTTGTAATATCTAGAGTGTAGGACAGTCCGTGATTCCTACAGGAGGATTTGTTTGCCTTCTCTGAATAACTACAGGGAATGGAAATGAACAGAAGTCTGCTATGGAAGAGCAATAGTGCCTGGTTCCCATGATAAGGAAGTTGGCTACTGAAACAGAGTGAGTAGTGGGACTTGCTGTTAAGCCATTTGGGGCCCTCTGGATTTTACTAGATATCTAAAAAGGATGCTTAACATTAATGGGAAAAATTTTGTGGAGAAATAGCTTATTTATATAATCACAAAATATCATCTCTAAAACATTTATTACTATCAAATAAAACAATGATACATTTGCAGAAAACTTCCAGATACTACCTCAACTGAAGAATCTAGTTCTGTGTCACCAATAATATGATGTGTAGGAATGATGCACTGGGAAGAGCACAAAACGGTATCGGTGGTAGTCGTAAAAACTCATAGCCACAATGGAATCATCAGAAAACAGCAGATAAACTTTAGTTGAGGAACATTCTAGAAATGAACTAACCAGCACACTGCAAAAGTAGTAGTACATGAATCCAGTTGTGATAGTGCACACTTATTATAATACCAATACCTGGGAGGCTGAGACAGGAGGACTTCAGGTTCAAAGCCTGCCTCAGCAACATAACAAGGCTTTCAGCAACCTAGCAAGACCCTGTTTCAAAACAAAAAATAAAATAGGGCTGGGGTATAGCTTGGAGGTAGATTGCCTATGGGTTCAATCTACTGAAATGAGAGTGTCTTCTCTTAGGGTACTTGTCCAGTGGATTTCAATTAATGAATTCCAAGGACTAGTGAAGGGTATAGAAGTATAAAAGTTTAAGTTAGGAAAAGATAGAGGACAAAGTCATTGCCCCCCAAGGGGGTTCCCACAAAGAGTGACCTTGAAGCCTTTGGGGAGTGGTCTTTTCTTTGTTTTCTATCTGTTCTTTTATGATTAGTCAGAATTGGGTTTTGGAGTACCAATGACTTTTGCACAATTTTGATCCTTAATTTGAATTTGGGCCATTTGTGGGCTGGTCAGGACCTTGATTCCCTGGCACCCATCAGTTTCTCACCTTCCTGCTTACCTCCCCCAACCTCATAGAAAGGGAGATGCAGATAGGTGCTTTAATTTTTCCTGTTCACAGGTCCTCTACCCTGCCTCATGTCCCCCCTCTGATGATGTGACCCTAGATGCTGTTAGGGAAACGAGGCAACAATCACTCTAACTGCTTTGAGTTATTAGGAGGTGCTGTCAGAGTATTGCATCTTAGGAACCCAGGGGATGGATGATCTAGGGGACCTTGGAAGAAGAAATTGTTCATATGATGTTTTGTTTTCATAACCATCTAGAGCTGGAGGGGTGAAAGAGTCTGGTTATCTTAGCTCAAATCATTCATGGTTGTTCATTGGGTATCTACATGAAAAGCTGATACATTAGTACATTGTATAGTAATCCAGATATCTCACCATAATGTTGTCTTTTCGATAACCCATTATCTTGTGCCATATACCTGTTAGCATTTTAAATTGGAGGCCAGGTAGCCAACCAATTTGCAATAGACAATGAGACATTACATATAACATTGTGAAAAGTGTTTGTAGCACAAAGCCAAGAAAAACACCCCCAAAAAACAAGCATGTTGATTTTAACTTAGCTGAAACATATTTTTTGTCCAGAGGATTTTGAACAAGATTTTGATGCTCTAGGAGTTTACAGAAACAGGAATCTGCACTTTTTGTAGTATCTGATGGTCATGGACCTATAAAATCTCAAGAATGACAATCTTAACTTTAGATCATCTTATAAGGACTTAACTGGAGGAAGGTTTTGGGCATTGGTGTTACATCTTATTTTTTTGTGAGCCTAAGAGGAGAAGTACCTTTATAAATTATAATGTAGAATATAAGGGGGAGCCAAAGTCAGAAGATATGTGCATGATCTTTTAAATGGCTCTATGAGTATGACTTTTATTTTTACCCCAGAATAGCTCTTATTTTTGCTTATATTTTTCTGCTGGATGTTTAAGACCAAATAGTTAGCCCAATGTTGGGCAAATATAAGTTTGTCTAACATTTTTGTTGTTAAAGTCAATTAAGGCTCCTCAGGGATATTCTTAGGGACTTGGTGAGGCTTTACTTCTACAAGTTGTGCCATCTGCCAGGAGGGTTCTCAGTCTTTCTGTTCATTTAGCTTTCTTTGAAGCACAGAGGAAAATTTCTCTCTGAGGACCCTCCTTTTTGTAGTGTATGTGCTTGTTGTTCTGTGCCTCTGGGGTCTTCATGATTTCCCCATTTGGGGAAGTCAGATGACTCACTGGAGTTGGAGGGGCCTTGAGCAAAGTCCCATTATCTCTGGTTCCTATTTGACCTTGGAGGACTTAGGGCCAAAATATTGGTGGTTTCTCCTTAGTCTTTTTATTTCCTGATTGTTCTCTAAGTCTCAGTTGTTGAACACCCAGAAGGTCAATTTCACCAATTCTTTTAAGCCCTCTTTCAAGTTACAGCTATTATCTCCAAACACTGTTTGTGTGTTGTACTTCTGTTAAATATTAACAAACAAAAGTTGTACACTTTTATAAGAAAAGCACAAAACAGAATTATCAGGAATAAAACAAATCTCATTTATATCTCTGTATAAATAAGATAGTTATAATGCAATTAGGAACATATAAATAATAAACCTAGAGAGGCTAACACTATTTTGTTTTGTTTAGATGTCATTTGCTTTGTAATCTTACATTTTGTATTTTAGAAGTCCTTTACATTTTGAGAATACAAATATCTAAAATAATATTGTCAAAAGATAGCAAAAAATATCTTAATAAAGTGTAAAATGTTTGCTCTCGAGGCTTATTTTGTGAAATTTTACCAAGGGCAGATCAATACCTTAAGAAAATCAAATGGTTTTAAACATAGGATCAATGCATTTAATGTGACTTTTAGAAAGCACTTTAAACAATTTCTTTTAATCTTAACCAACCAGCTTTATCATATGCAACATTTTTCATAAGTTTTACCTTTTAAAATTTATTTGCAACATCCTCAAACCCTCTGTGACTTCCTTAATACTACCTTAACTCTCACTACCAGCACCCTTCCCCTTCTCCCACACACAAATATATCAGGACATGAAAGGTGAGGAAAGATTAAAGTATTTTTTTCATAGCTAAGAGGAAAGTAAATATGACAATTCAGTGCATCATAGCATTCAAATTGGAACATGGAACAGTAAAAGAACATTATTTTGATGATATCTTATTGAAGTCTAATTTATTTAATGGTGTTGTATAAAAGTTAATTTCTTAGTTTTTATAAATGTACCATGATTCCATAATAGGTTAACATTAAGAGAAACTGGGTTCAGAGTATATTAAAATTCTTTTTATTGTCTTTATAAATTTTCTGCAAATCTAGATTATTTCAAAATAATCTTTAAAGAATTAAATACATAAATACACAGGTGACCCACTACCAACAGTTCCATAGGGTAACATTATTTGAAAGTTGTATTTTCTGCTTTTGTTGTTGTTTAAGTTGCACGACCTGTGGAATACCTATTATTTTATCTATCTCTAGTACAAAAAATAAGATGGAGTTTTGGAGAATTCTGCATCATACTGTCTTGGATTGGGATTAGGTGGTATATACCCTGGTTCCATACTTTTCTTTTACTTTCTTCAGACAATTTACATCTAAATCATACTTTCTTCAAACCACTGTTTTATTTTCTGTCCTCAGGTGCCAATTGTTGAAATCCAAACTCTTTTCCCTCTTTTTGTTACCATATGGACCTCGCCCCTGGCAATACTAAAACCCTGAACAGCTGAAGATTCAGTTATTTTGAACTTATTTCTTTCAGATATTATCTTTGTTTTTTGCCCTGGAGATTTCACAAACATTCTTTCAAACTTTAGCTTTATCTATATAAATATTTACTGTATAAATCCCAACATTTCTAGGGTTTACTGATATACATTTTTGACAATGCAATCAGTCATAGCCATAGATGTTGTTAAATGGATTCATTAACTTGGCATAATGCTTTTGAGGTTTATCTGTGTTGAAGAACATATTTTGAAGAATATATTTTACAACATATGTTAAAAAATTCAGCCTCACTTCTCATTTACTCACATTTTTTCTTTATTTTAATTAATAAATTTCTACATTGATAACAAAATTAATTTATATTTTCATCAAGTTTAGTTTGTTAGTGGTTCTATAATTTAAACATTAGCAGACCTACAGAAACCAATTATAAAATTCATATAGAAAAACAAAACACTCAGAATAGCAAAAGCAATTCTCAGCAACAAAAACCATGCTAGAGGTATCACAATACCTGACTTCCAATTGTACCACAAACTGATAGTATTAGGTCCACTTCGTTTATCATGTTCTTTAGGTCTGAGATACCTTTACTAATCTTTTGTCTGTACAACTAATCTAATGGTATGAGAAGAGTGTTGAAGTATCATAGAATTATTGTATTGGCATTTATCTGGGTCTTCAAGTCAAGAAGAGTTTGTTTTACATAGGTAGGTGCACCAATCTGTGGGGTATAAAGATTTAATATGGTTATGTCTTAATCTTGGATAATTTTTTTATCAGTTAAAAGTATCTATCTTTGTCTCTTCTGACAAGTTTTAGCTTCAAATCTACTGTATCAGATATGATGATGGTAGGCACCCCAGCTTCTCTGCTGTTTCCATTTGCATGGAAATATTTTTCTATCCTTTCACTTCAGCTTGTGAATCTCTGTCTCCCTATAATATGTATTTCTTGCAAGCAACATATATTTTGATTATGAGCTTTAATCCAGTTTGTTAGTCAATGTCATTTAACTGGAGAGTTGAGAGTATTGATGTTCAGTGCTATTATAAAGAGATTATTTTAATTTCCTGTTATTTTGAAATTTTTGGAGCAATATTAGATCTCTCTACTTAGTTGCTCATCAAGTAGTGTTCATCCTTTCCTTGATTCTGATGTTTATTTTTCAGTTCCTTTTTGTGGTCCATTTCTTTGAGTGTTTTCTCAAGTGTCAGTTTGGTCATCATGAAATTTTTTAGCTTCTGTTTATCTTGGAAGGTTATTATTTCTCCATAATATTTTAAGGATAGCTTTACTTGATGTAGCAGTCTTGGTTGGAAGTTGTTTCTCTAGGGGTTTGAAGTACATCACTCCATTCCCTCCTGGATTTTTAGTTCTTAGGTTGAGAGATCTGGAGCAATTCTTACTGTTTTACTTCTGACTGTCAGCTGACTTTCTGCTCTTCATTCTTTTAGGATTCTCTCCTTATATTCTATTCTGCACTTTTATATCATAATGTAGTGTGGGGATGATCTTTGACCTTGTCTGATTTGGGTTCTAAAAGTCCCCTATACATTGATGTCCTTATCTTTATCCAAGTTTGATTAGTTTTCTGATATAATTTCTCTGAAGAGATTATTAATTCCCTTAGTCTGGGCTTCTATGCCTTCATCAATTCTAATTACTCTTAACGTTGTTCATTTTATGTTGCCCCATAATTCTTAAACTTTGTGATTCTGCTCTTGTGTCGCATTTTCTATATTTGTCACTATTTGTTTAATTTCAAATGTACTATCTTCTAAGGCTGAGATCCTATTTTCCACATGGTCTAGTCTGTTGTTGAAAGCTTCATTGGAATTATATACTGACCCTCTCTCTTTTTTTTTTTATTGGTGCATTGTAATCATACATCTTTGTTTGGTTCAAGCTGGTAAACGCATACATGCACACATTTCTCATTTAACCCCTGACTCTCTATTCATTCAGGGTTTCTGTTACTTCTTTATTACCGTAGCTCCTCATATCTTTTATTTACTCTGATTTCCTTCTTGGTATCATTGATCATATTGACAATCAAAATTCTAAATTTTCTGTTTGGCATCTTCTGCACCTCTGTTTTGATGAGTTCTATTGTTATGGAGTTGTGAGGATTTGTAGTTTTGGTGAATATTTCCCCCATATTTCAGGAGTCTTAGTTTTCTGGTTATGTGTCTGTATTTTCTGCTTTCTCCTTTTGCTAGTGTATTGTGTTGAAGCTGTCTTTATATAGTGAGGACTGAGATTGAATGCCAATTAGTCTTTAAGTGTCTGTTTCTTATAACTAGGTGTTTAAACTCATCCCTCATTGGCTCCTTAAGTGAGTAATATGATCTGGCTCAACTGGGATATTTTAGCATCTGCATTACCTGGTTACCTCATCAAAGTTGCCCTGTATCTGGGCAGAAATTATTATCTGTTCAGGTAGGTGTTCCTTCTTTAACCTGACTGTTTTGTTGATAGTGGGAATGCTGTCTAAAGCACCTGCTTTATTCAGACTTCGTTCCAATTAGTGAGGAGCTGACTCTCTTATTCCAGTGCTTCTTGTTAGTATACTTGTGGTATATGGATGAAATTTGGTGGGTTATCCTCTCATTTGTTCAGTATTTGGCAGAACTGAAAGAAGAGTATTTATCTTTTAGATTCCTGTTTTTGGTGTTCAGAGTTTTCATTCCAGGTTGGGACATTTATGTCTGAGTGGACACTCTATTATTTTGTAAAATGAAGGTTAGTGAGAAGATAGTGGAAAAGGGTCAGTCCAAAACCGAAAAATCAGAAAGGGACAGAAAAATGACTATGGTGACATCAATGAAGAAACATTCAAGATGAGAAGAAGAAAGAAATAGAAATAGAAGAAATACATGAGTCTGCAGCCTGGTTCCATCTGAGTTTTTATAATTCTTTAGATTAGTGAAAATATTTTAATTTTTATCTTACCTTTCTAATTAACTCTTATTTTTTTAAATCTTTTTATTTGCTATTTAGAGACTTGATTTTGCTGGTAGTGAATTTCAAGGAAGGAATTCTTTTCTGTTATGAATGGTTAAGGGCCCCTGCATGATAATGTCTGTGTTTCCTTTATCCTTTAGCTATCTGGGTCTATGAAGGTCAAATTGAGATCATTTGAATATCTTCTCAGCTCACTTCTTTTTCAGTTTAAGGTTTAAGGAATCTGCCTTACATCAGGTAGTTTTGATATTATATTGGGAGAGGGAGAGAAAAGATTCTTTTCCTGTCAGTAGACCCTGTGATCCTTGTTTTGTGACCTAAGAGCACCTTGAGGTCTGTATATATGATGGGCTCCATTCTCCCATTGTTATGTCCAGGAGGGGAGTGCTAGAGAGAGGACCTGGAGACAGTACCCAGACTGCACAGATCCTCCCAGTGCATGGCCTGTAGAGAGGGGGCAGAAGGCTTATTGTTATGGTGGTCCTCAGTTTCTCAGCAACCTAAGTTGGCAGCCTTGTAGCTTGGGATTGTGCTGCTGCTGATGATGATGATAATGATGGGTGTGTAGAGGAAGCTGTATAGTTTTACTAGGAGAACCAGTTAGTAATTCCTGGTTGGTGATGCCTGTAGGTCCTGAGTCCTGCTGATTCAGTTCCCTTTGCTACCTCTAGTAGGTGCTCCATGGCCTATGCCAGTCCTTTGACATTGACTTCACAGGTGTGGCTAGGCTATCCCAGTGGCAATACTTGCTAGTATCAGCTCTCCAAGGTAGATTGAGGTCTAGTCTGTATGGGCTGCTCCCTAGAGCTGTGTGGCAAGGTGGACTGGAACTACTCAGCACCATTCAATGCTAATAGACACTGGCACTGGGTCAGCGGGAGGAAATGGTCCCTTGGTTGGCCTGGGGAACATGGGTGCTGGGGAGCTCATAGCTTCCATGGTCACCACCAAGCAGCCCGGAGGATGGGGGTGCTTCTCACTACTCCATCCAGCCCAGAGGGCAATGAGGTCTGGAGCGTTCAGCTTTTGCAGGATCAGAGTAGGCATGAGGGGAGGGGTTCCTCACAGTGCTATTCCGCATAGAAAGCACTGTGGTTGGGTTTGTGCAGCTTCTGTGGGCATTGCATTGGTGGGAGGGGGAAGGGTTCTGCATTGAGCCTGGAGACCATGGGGGGCCAGGTGTGCTGCTTCTGCAGGCACAGATAGGCTAGGAAGGGGAAGAACCCTGCATAGCAAAGTTCAGCCCAGGGGCACCAATGCTGTACAGGTGCACACTGGGTCAGCCCGGGAGATTGGAGCCATGTAAGTGCAGTTTCTGCAGGCACTCATACAGCGGAAGAGGGTGGGGCCTCCTTTGGTAGTGCCTTTCAGTCTAAGGAGCACTGGGCACAGCTTACACGCAGCTTTTGCAGAACCCTCATTGTCGGGAGGGAGAGAGACTCTGCACTGTGCCTGTTGCTCAAGTAAGTTGGTTGAGGGAAGGGCTGTATCCTGTGCTTGGCCTTTGCCTGCCCCGCTGGCTCTGAATGCACAATAGCTTAGGTTGTATTTCTGTCTGCCACCTTGAGACCACCCCTCACTGCACTGGATTTCTGCTACTTCTTTTAGTTATCTAATAGAAAGTACAGTTACAATACTATGTATTTGAAATGAATATTTATTCTCAATGGTAAGATGCAAAGTTCAATATGCTCCTTTTAATTTCAGGTTATTAAATTTTGTTAATTTCCCATAGGCTAGTAGTTATTTCTAGTAATCTTCTTTTCCTTTATTTAAAAAATTCAAAAATATAAAGAATACTACAATATTCATGTGCCAATTAGCAGAAATGGATGATTACATATATTTTCATATTTAATGACTGAATAAAGTTGGGGTCTTTTTGCTCATCTCCAGATAAAGTACCGAATTTTCAATACAGAAGCAGCAATCATGAATTTTTTGTGTCTCCTTAAATCTACTTAAAAGTACATACTTCGTATCAAATCTGACACTCAAAAAGTTACCGTTTTCACTCCTAATTATATTACATAAACCCATTTTTATGGACTTATAGAGAGATAATCACCTATAACTCTCTTTTGAAATTCATTATATGAATATATAACATTATTATACCTCACTTCCATAGGCATACATTTAGGGTGTTCCCATATTTTTATAAGAAAATTATCAAAGTAAAAGCCTTGTAACCTTTACTCAGAGCTTTGAGATACATATAAGTAGTTGATTTATCTACAAAATATATATAAATTTATAATTTTACTACTTTTAACTAAATTTTCTTTCATAAAAAATGTTTTTATCATTTTATACTCTTAACACTATAAGTATTTTCTTTCCTCTGATCCTCACCAATATTTATTATAATCAGAAGTTGGGTTCAAAGAGACATTCTACCTCTGAGCTATATCCACAGCTAATTTTTTTTACAGGGTCTCACTATGTTGCTGTGGATCTTGATAAGTTTTTGAAGACAGCTTCAAACCTATGGACAGTTTCAAACCTGTGATCTTCCTGTCTCAGACTCCCAAATACTGGAATTATAGGTATGTGCTACCATGCCCAGCTTAATCAGAAGTTTTATTATTGTCAATCAAATTGTTTTAAAGGGGTATTATATTCTTGTTTTGATTTATATCTCCCTGAATACTGTTGGAACTAAGCATCTTTTCAAATGAGTAATGGCCATTTGTAAATACCCTTTAGCAGGGCATGGTGTAGCACATGCCTGTAATATCAGTAATTGGGAGGTTGAGATAGGAGGATCATAGGTTTGAGGCTGGTCTCAGCAACTTAGCGGGATCCTCAGTAACTTATCAAGACCCTGTTTCAAAAAAAAAATACAATAGGCTGGGAATGTAGCTTGGACACTGATTGCCCCTGAGTTTAATCCCCAGTACCACACCCCAAAATACCTCTTTATCAGCAATTTCTGTGATATTATATGTGTGTATCTCTTTCTAATATATTTGTAGGATTATATAACTGGGATACGAAACTACTGTAAATTATACTGCTTGCAAAGAATATTTCCTAATCTATATCTTGTTTCTATGCTATTCCTTTTTTTTTAAATTCATACATTGTAAGCATACATCTTTGTTAGGTACAAATTGATAACAATATATGTTCTTACAATTCTCATTTGACCCCTTCCCCAAATTCCCACCCCGCTCCCTCTCCCTCCCTCCTTCTCAAGTTCAGTTTAGTGAGTAACCTTGATATACAATAGTATGCGCCCCCCCGTCCAACCCCTTCAGTTAAATCAACTTCTTTGCTTTCGAGGGTCTCTCCTTTTTCATCTGGAGACCCTCTTATACCCCATCTTCTCCCTAGCATCCGCATATTAGGGAGAACATATGCTTCATTACTCTTTGTGACTGGCTAATCTCACTTAACATAATGTTTTCCAGTTGCCTCCATTTCCCTGCAAATAACATGATTTTGTTCTTCTTTATGGCTGAGTAAAATTCCATTGTGTACATATTCCATTTTTTGTAATCCATTCATCTGTCGATAGACATCTTGGCTTCTTCCATAGTTGGCTATTGTTAATTGTGCAGCTATAAAGATAGATACACATGCATTGGTCTGACAGTTTGGTTTCCATTCTTTTGGGTAGATACCCAGAAGTGGTATTGCTGGATCATATGGTAGGTTCATTCCCATTGGTCTGATCCTCCATACTGTTTTCCAAAGTGATTTCACTAGTTTGCAATCCCACCAACAATGTATCAGGGTTCCCACTTCTCCACACCCTCTCAAGCATTTGTTGTTGTTCCTATTTTTTATGATTGCCATTCTGATTGGAGTTAGGTGAAATCTCAAGGTAGTTTTGACTTGCACCTCTCTGATTGCTAATGGTGTGGAACATTTCCTCATACATTTTTTGGCCATTTGTACTTCTTCTTTTGTGAAGTGTCTATTTAGATCCTTTGCCCATTGTTTATTGGGTTGTTTGTTTCCTTAGCTGTGATTTTCTTGAGTTCTTTGTATATTGTAGATATTAGACCTCTATCCGAAGAGTAACTGGCAAAAATCTTCTCCCACTCTGTAGGATCTCTGTTGAGATTATTGATAGTTTCCTTTGCTGCACAGAAGCTCTTCAGTGTAATGCAATCCCATGTGTTGATCTTCCTTTGAATTGCTTGTGCTTTTGGGGTCCTGTTGAGAAAGTTCTTACCTGTGCCTATTTGTTGAAGTGTTGGTCCTATGCCCTCTTCAAGTAGCTGAAAAGTCTCTGGCCTAACATTCAGGTCTTTAATCCACCTTGAGATGACTCTTATGCAGGGTGAAAAAGTGGAATTTATTTCCAGTTTCCTGCATATGGTTAACCAGTTTTGCCAACACCATTTGTTAAAGAAGCTATCTTTTTTCCAGTGTATATTTTTGGCTCCTTTGTCATAAGTCAGTTGACTGTAAGCCTGTGGGTCTGTTTCTGAGTCCTTTTATTCTGCTCCATTGGTTTATGTGTTTTTGTGCCAGTACCATGCTGTTTTTATTACTGTGGCTTTGTAGTAGAGTTTGAAGTCAGGTATTGTGATACCTCATGCATGGCTTTTATTGCTAAGAACTATTTTGGCTATCCTGGGTTTTATGTTTTTCCAGATGAATTTAAGGACTGATTTTCTATGCCTGTCAGGAGCGACCTTGGTAATTTTATGGATATTGCATTGAATCTGTAGATCAGTTTTGGGAGGATGGCCATTTTGATGATATTTATTCTGCCTACGCAAGAGCATGGTAGATCCTTCCATCTTCTAAGGTCTCCATCGATTTCTTTCTTCAACTTTTTATAGTTTTCTTATAGAGGTCTTTTACCTCCTTGGTTAGGTTTATCCCTAAGTATTTCATTTTTGGGGGTGCTATTGTTAGTGATATTGTTTTCTGGATTTCTTTTTCGGTGGATTTATGGTTGGCATACAGAAAAGCTTCTGATTTTTTTTTTTTTTTTTTTTTTTTTTTTTTTTTTTTTTTTTTTTTTTTTGCGGTACTGGGGATTGAACTCAGGGGCATTCTACCTCCGAACTACACCCCCAGCCCTATTTTTTATTCTTTATTTTGAAACCAAGTCTCACTAAGTTGCGGAGTGCCTCACTAGGTAGCTGAGGCTGGCCTTGAACCCGGATCCTCTGGTCTCAGCCTCCCAAATGCTGGGATTACAAGTGTGCGCCACCACGCCCGGCTGCTGATTTTTTAAGATTAATTTTGAATCCAGACACTTTGCTGAATGTGTTGATCAATTCTGTAAGTTTTTTGGTTGAGTTCGTTGGATCTTCTAAGTATAGTGTGGTATCATCTGCAAAAAGGTATACTTTTAGTTCTTCTTTCCCTATTTTTCCCCTTTGATTTCCTTCTCTTGCCTTATTGCTCTGGCTAGAATCTCAAGTACTAGATTGAGTAGAAGAGATGATAATGGACATCCTTGTGTGTTTCCTGTTTTTAGTGTTTAGCAGTTTTGCATCTAAGTTCATCAATGATATAGGCCTGTAGTTCTCTTTTCTTGAGCTGTCTTTATTTGGCTTTGGTATTAAAGTGATGTTGGCTTCATAGAAAGTGTTTGGGAGGGCCCCGCTTCTTTCTATTTCACGGAATAGTTTGAGGAGTATTGGGATTAACTCTTCTATAAATGTTTTATAAAATTCACTTGGAAAACCATCTGGCCCTGGGCTTTTGTTGGATGGTAAACTCTTTATTGCTGTTTCTATATTTTTGATTGTTATTGGTCGGTTTAAGTTTTCTATACCATATTGACTCAAATTAGGGAGGCTATATGTATCTAGAAATTTGTCAATTTCTTCTAGATTTTCCATTGTGTTGGAGTATAGTTTTTCAAAATAGTTTCTGACTATCTTCTGTATTTCCATACTGTTGATGGTAACATCACCTTTTTCATCTCTTATTTTGGTAATTTTCGTTAGGTTGGCCAATGGTTTATGTATCTTGTTTATTTTTTCAAGAAACCAGCTTTTGGTTTTGTTGATTTTCTGTATTTTTTTATTCTCTATTTCATTAATTTCTGGTCTGATTTTCATGATTTCCTGTCTTTTATTGGCTTTGGGGTTAGACTGTTCTTGTTTTTCAAGAGCTTTGAGTTGTGTCATTTGGTTATTTATTTCGTGATTTTCTGTTCTTCTTATGTGGGCACTCAGTGCTATAAATTTTCCTCTTAGTACTGCCTTCAAGGTGTCCCAGAGGTTTTGATATGTTGTGTCTCTGTTTTATTTGGTTTCTAGGATTTTTTAAATTTCTCCCCTTACTTCTATGACCCAATCTTCATTCATCAATGTGGTGTTTAGTCTCCATGTGTTTACATGGTTACTTTGGGTCTTATTGGAGTTCATTTCTAGTTTCACTCCAATGTGGTCTGAAAAGATGCAGAGAATTATCAAATTGAATTTCCTAGTGCTCATTTTCTGGCCCAGAATGTGGTCTATTTTGGAGAAGGTTCCATGTGCAGCTGAGAAAAATGTGAATTCAACTGTAGTTGGGTGAAAGAGTCTATGTGTGTCTAATAGGTCCATTTGGTTTATGGTATTCTTTAGGTCTGAGGTGTCTCTACTTACCTTTTGTTTAGAAAAACAATCTAGAGATTCAAGAGGAGTATTGAAGTCTTCTAGTATTAGTGTACTGGGACCTATGTGTGTCTTTTATATAATGGAGTTTGTTTTATGAAAGTGGCTGCACCTACTTTTAGGGCATAGATGTTCATAATTGTTATCCTGTTGCTGGATTGTTCCTTTTACTAGTAAAAAATGGCCTGCTTTGTCTCTTCCGTAAGCTTAGGCTTGAAGTCTAATTTATCTGATATCATGATTGCTACTCCTGCTTGTCTTTGGTTCCATTGGCATGGATTAACTTACTCCAGTCCTTCACCTTTAGTTTGTGGGCATCTTTGCTTGTAAGATGTGTTTCTTGTAGGCAGCATATAGATTCTGGGTTTTGATCCATTTTGCCACCTTATGCCTTTTTATTGGGGAGTTGAGACCATTTATATTCAGTGTGATTATTGAGAGATGATTTTTAATTCCTAACATTTTGAGTTTTGATTTCTGTTTTTGGTGGTGTTTATTCTTCTTTGCTTAGTTGTTTGTTCCCTAGAAATTATTGTTTCTCTGGTTCTGACGTTTACTCGTTAGTTCTTCTTTGTATTTAATCTCTTAAAATAGTTTCTCTAGTGCTGGTTTGGAAGACATAAATTCTTTCAGTTTCTGGTTGTCATGGAAGATTTTTATATCCCCATCAATTTTAAGAGAGAATTTTATTGGGTATGAGCATCTTGGCTGCAAGTTATTTTCTTTCAGAGTTTGGAATATGTTACTCCAGTCTCTCCTGGCTTTCATGACTTGATTTGGGGGGGGGGGGTCTGGAGTGATTCTAATTGGTTTGCCTCTAAATGTCTTTTGACCTTTTACTTTTGCTGCCTTTAAAATTCTCTCCTTAGCCTCTACATTAGTCAACTTGATTATTATGTGGCATGGTGAACCTCTTCTTTGGTCTTGTCTTGAGGGAGTTATGTATGTTTCCTGAACCTGTGTGTCCACTTCTTTATGTTTCGAAAATTCTCTGATACTACTTCTATGAAGAGATTGTTTATTCCATAAGTTTCAACTTCCAATCCCTTTTCTATGCCTATTATTTTTAGGTTAGCTCTTTTAAAATTGGCCCACATCTCTTCAATGTCCAATTCATACTGTCATTTTTTTTTCTAAATTATGTACTATAGATTCATTTTTGGTATGGTCATCTTCTAAGAGTGATATTCTATTTTCCATGTGATCTAATCTGCTGTTTATAGTTTGTATTGATGCCTTCATTTCTGTTAATTCATCTTTCACTTTCTTCAATGCTTTTCTTTGGTTCCTTTTCAGGTCATTGAATTTTTGTTTATTTATTCCTTTATTTCTTCTTTAATTTCTTTAAAGCTCTGCCTACATTCTTTCTGAAAATCTTGTATTGTTTCTAGTATTAAAGATCTGAATTGTTCTTCTGGTAATCTCTGCCATTCTGGGTTGTTGAGATATGTTATTGAGAGATTGTGGTTGCTCATTGTTTCTTTTTTTTCCTTCCCATGGTTCCCCTGTGCTTAAATTTATATTTTTGCTGCTCTTGCAAGTTTTCTCGCCCAGTCTCTGCAGTGGGGGTTTAGATGTGTCTGATGGTATATACAGGGACAGGTTGTGTTCAGTGATATAGGTTGAGAGAGGTCACAGTGATGAATGTAGGAATAGGGTAAAGAAGAGGGTAGGTTCCAGCAGAATAAGAGGTTGTGTGTGTTGAGGTGATATGTTGTAAAGATTAGAGATGGTAGATATGTCAGGAGATTCTGGTAGTCAATATAGAGTTTGGAGTGCGGTGGTATGAGATGGTCTTGATATGAGACAGGAAAAAAAGAAAAAGAAAGAGAGGAGGTAAAATGTTGAGCAGAGGAATATAGAGAGGAGAGAGGAGCGGAAGCTTGTAAAAGGGATAAGGAGGAGATTCAACAAGCTATGCAAGTAATAACAAAGCAGCCAATCATCCAAACAAACATAAATAAATCAAGGCAATACAAAATTAAAACAGCGTAAAAACAGATAAAACTTAACACCAAAAAAGAAAAGAAAAACCCAAAACCTAAAAACAACAACAATCAACAAAAACAAACACCCTGCTAGTTCGTAAGTACAAAGCTTAAATTTTCTAATGTCTCTGGCATTTTTATTTGCTCTGTCCGTGCAGGCAGGGGGTTTCATTTGTGCTTCTCCTGCTGCTAGCTTCTGTCTCTGGGGTCTCCACAGGGCCTGACCGCATCTCTCTCTCTGCCTTTCCTGGTGGCAGGAGTGCAGTCTAAATGCCAGGCCTTTTCAGATGCCCTATGTGCATTGGGTTTTTCCTGCACTTCTGCTCCTGTCTAATCGCTAGAAGGGCGGGTGACTGAGTCTGTCCTTTGTATATGGTTCCCCGCACCCTGGGGGTGCAATCCAACTTACGGATCCCTGCTGCTCAGAGTTCTGTTGTTGCTTGCTCCACCTCTAGTCGCTGGGAGCCCAGGAGGTCAAAGAAGATCTGGATATCTGCATAACGTTGGCTGGGAGGAGGTGGCATGCAAGGTGGCTGCCACTGGTTTGCAGCGCCCGCAGGCTCCTTTGGTTTCCGTGGGATCTGTCCCGCTCTGCTCCTCTTTTCTTCTGTCAAGAAGTTGTGTTTGCTGCCATTTTGGTTCAAGTTCTGTGGTGCAGTTGGTCATTCTAGCTCTGGAGAGGTGCGCTGGGGTGGTCCCACTGGACCTTCCGCTGATCGTCCCACGCATTCCAGTCACTGTGGATGGTGTGGGGAGCCCTGCCTGGGTAGGGTGTGGAGTCCCGGAGGTGCTCACTCCACGCCTCGTCTGGGTTGGTCTGCCGAGGTGTTTGTAGATCCCGGCGTCTGGCTGGCCACCACAGCTCCAGGTCCTGGCTCCACGGCCTCTCCTTATCTACCTTTTACCTTATATTCTAACATGTATTCATTAGTTGTCTGGATCTGTTCTTTTATTGCAAATTGCAAATTGGTGATTTTCTAATCCTGTCATTCCCTCTACACTTATTAGTCAAAATTCTTATGTAAAGAATTTCCACTTTTTGACTATCCTCTAAAATAGAATTTATTTGTGAAAGACAGTATAAGTGATAATTTCTAAGCTTTATCCATCAATATTTAAAGTAATGAGTTGATTATATCTTATGTTGACCAATGAGATTTTTGCCTTTTATCTTTTTATTTATTTTTTTGCAGTACTGGGGATTGAAATCAGGGGCATTATACCTCCGAGCTATACCCCCAGCCCTATTTTTTATTCTTTATTTTGAAACAGGGTCTCACTAAGTTGCAGAGTGCCTCACTAGGTAGCTGAGGCTGGCCGTGAACCCGGATCCTCCGGTCTCAGCCTCCCGAATGCTGGGATTACAAGCGTGCACCACCACGCCCGGCGATTGTTGCCTTTTAAATATCACTATAAGAATACTTTTTAAAATGACAGGCACAGTGATGCACACCAATAACCCCAGCATTTGAACCTGTGATCCTTTTGTCTCAGCCTCCCAAGTACTAGGATTAAAAGTATGAGCCACCATGCCCAGCTTACTATAACCTATTATACCTGAAGTATTATTAGTGAGAAAAGATACTATGTTATATTTGTGACAAACTTTCAACAAAACCCAGGACCCGAGCCTTTTAAAATACAATCTGGAATTAAAGTACATCTGGAGTGGAGCGCTAAGTGGACCAGAGTACACAAACACACTGTATAAGCAGGTATCTCACACCCCCTATAGCGCATAATTGCATGATATCTCTCCCTCAGTACAATTTATGACTGTGTGGGATTCCCATATGACTGGGTAAGAAGTATAGAGATCTTTGTATCATATATTAACACTTACCAGAAAGCATCTGCCATGAAAGAAACTCCAAACAAACTAGTAGACAAAAAAAAACCCCTTTGCCAATTGAAATCAACCAGCCTCTGTCATTAGGCAGTCCAGTACTGTCACAATGAGCAAAGTAGTCATGGTAACAGAGACAGAGACTACACAGGAGCCCAACATCATAGATTCACATGTACTAAGATTGATCTATTCACTGCCACTGGCAAATTTCCAACCTTTATGTAACACAAATCAAAAGTGAGCTCCTGATACAGCACAACTCCTTGAGGACACTGACTGCTTCCTTTGTTGCAACTTACTGGACGGGTTAACAGTTTGCATTCCAGTCATAATTTGTCTTTCCTGTATTCAAGGCTTCAGCTGGCACCACTGTCCAGAGGCTTACAGAATGTTTGATCTAGTATAAGATCCCACATAATATTGTATCAGATTAGGGCAACAGCAGATTCACAGCAACAGGAGTGTGGAAGTGGCTCAAGGCCATAGAATCCATTAGTCATGTTACATGGTGCATTACCTAGAAGCTGCTACACTGAAAATGTTATAATACTCTATTGAAGAGGAAGCTAAATCACCAGCTCTGAGGCAATATTCTGCAAGGATGTAGGTATCATACTCCAGGGTCAGCGTTTCTATTAAATCAAAGACATGGTACATTTTCCCTATAGGAAAAATGCATAGGTCTGGGAACCAAAGTATGGTAGCAAGAGAAAAGATGATCAATTGGGTACTAACTTCTAGTTAGATAGGAGTAAGTAGTTCTGGTTTAATGTTTCATAGTACTTTGTGGATAACAATAATGTACTGTGAATTTTTTTTTGTGTGTGTGTGTGTGTATGTGTGTGTGTGAAACCGGGACACTCTACCAAAGAATACACTCCATGTCCTTTTATTTTTAATTTTGAAACAGGGCCTTGTTAAGTTACTGTGTGCTGAACTTGAACCTGTGATCCTCCTGTCTCAGCCTCACAAATGCTGACTTTACAGGTGTGAGCCATTGTTCCCAAGTTTGTCCTGTACATTTCAAAAAGATAGAAGAAAAGACTTTAAAACTTTCACCATAAAGTGATGAAAAATGTTTGAGGAGATAGATATTTAACTTGATTTAAACATTATACTATATACATATATATATCAAAACATTACATGATACCCCATTAATGTATATAATTTTTATGCTTTCATGTATCAGTTAAAAAATAAAAAATTAAACAAGAAATAATTAAAATTAAATGGATAATTTTAATTTGGGTAATCAAAGACAAGTTGAAATATACTTTTTCAGCAAAGTCTCCCAGTGGCAATATATTTAAAAAAAATTGGTACTGGGTATTAAACCCAGGGGCATTCTACCTTGTGGCTATACACTACTTCTTTTTATTTTTTATTTTGAAAGAGGGGCTCCGAAAGTTTCTGAAGCTGGCTTCAAATCTGTGGTTCTCCTGTCTCAGCCTTCCAAATCCTGGGATTATAGTCATGCACCACCACTCTCAGATAAATTTTTATATCCTTATAACATAAACTGTTTAATATTATGAGCCCCTTTATATTGGAAAAAGAAAGCTGATGTAAAATTTTTATAGTTAAAAACTAGACTAATATGTAAGCAAGTAATTATTTTTCTCAGATGAAACTATACTGATAGTAAACATCTTTGTTTTAGAGGTGATTGAGTTCTCCACTTAATTTAAAGTGTCTCTTTCATAATGGTCATTCCCCGTTGTATTTATATAACCCCAGGTTAAGAAATTTGTACATCTCATTTATGAAGCAGAACTATCAAGAATCAGAGGAATGTATATTCTTAGAAATCATAATGCTGAGAATTATTTTCAGAGTTTTGAACTTTATTTGTAACAGACTTATCTGAAATTTATTGTTCAGATCAGCAGTAGAAAATAGGCCTCGATTGTATGGAAGTAATTTCTTACCTTTATAATCTTCCATCTAACACAATACTTGGCTCTAAAAAGTGAGTAAATATTTATTGTACTATTATATACTCTAAAGTACAAAATTTTATTCTACATTAATGAAACCTCAATCAGTAAACTATGAGTTTATATTTTCTAGGCAAGAACATAACTTATGAGCCACATTCATCAATCAAAAATGGGCATGTATCAAATTAATATTAAGTGATATGATTAATATATTGTCAAACAAATATTGTTCAATTTAATTCAGCAAATATTTCTTAAGTATATGTCTAGATTCACTACCAGGCTGAGTAGCCTGAGGTTAATGTTGCATTGGTTTTTGTTTTGTTTGAGGTTTTAATCTTTGTGTTTACCTCCTAGTGGCTGAATTCTCTGACTCAAAGTAGCTGACTTTATAGGGTTTGGATTAAACTCTCACACCACCAGATAGAGATCAACTTGCCATGAGCAGCTGGGGACAGTTGAGCTGAGAGGTCAAAAGTTCAAAGTTCCCACTCTATTACTGTATATTCTCTGAGATAAAGCAGGGCAGAGATTTCTTTACTTAAAATGGGTATAAATTTTAATGACCCAGCCAGTGACTTCTTTCAGAGGAAAGTTGTGGATTTTATAAATGTGCAAGTACTTCAGAATAGAGTCAGTACAGACTTATATACAATACAGACATGCAGGTCCTCGGGTGATTTGGAGAAGAAGCTGCAGCCCATCCTGACTGACATAACAATTTCAGGCTATCAAGAAGTGATGTGCCTGTAGTGTCTTGGCGTAGATGAGCAAAAGCTGTTCACTAATGTCTTAGTAGGGATGGTAAACAGACTCAGGGATATTCAGGAAAAGGAAAGGGCGAAGGCTCAGTTCCAATTGCAACAAATTCTCATAATCCTTCATAGGGTAGAAGCGGAGGGATATTTACTGAGGAGTGAGTTCCTAAAGGTGTCAAGCGCTCAGTTTCAGAATCAGGAAGGAACAAAAGAGGGGAGGATAAAGGAAAGGAGACACAGACATTAGGAAATTTTGTGTTTGCTCAAGATGTAGGAAGTGATTGGACTGGGGAGGAAATATGGGCAATATCAGGCCCGGTTACTTTGCAGCTGCTGTTCCTGCTATAGTTGGAAAGGAAGAGAGAGTGATTTCTGTCAGAGGAATAAAAATGATGTAGCCATCTTTTTTTGCTCTGAAATCTTGAAGGCCTGGATCCAGGCTAACTCAGTGCTAACCCTTAGTCTATCTGAATCATCCTGCTCCTTCAAACCTACATTCTATCCCTCAAGAGCAGCAGCAGGAACTGTGGTAGTTTCTCCTATGACTTATTCTGGAGCTAGCTGGAAGGGTAAGCAACTGCATACCAGGAAATTCCTGCCAGAAAGGATTAAGTCAGAGCCTGGCTTCTCTCAGTCTGCAAGATGTGGCATCAAGCGCAAAGTGGATGACTGGGAGTGTGATAAGTGCAATTTGATGAATTTCTTATGGTGAAATATGTGTTTTAAATGTGGAAGGTACCCGTACATGAAGGAAAGTGTTAGTAGTGTCCCAGTTAAGAGTTAAGATTCTCACTCGATTGTAACTAATTCATATAGTGATTTTTTTGGCTTGTGAATTAAATAAGAACGTATTCTTGACTAGATATTATCTAAAACCAGACATGTAAAAAGGAATAGCATATAAAGATCACCTTTAGTATGGACACTCAGAAATAGTTAACATTTTATCTGTCATTTCCATCCCTGAATATAACTACGTAAGTGAACTTAGTATATACTTACATTAGTTTTCTTATGAGAATAGAATTGTTTTTAAAATAGTCTATAACTTGCTTCAAAATGATTTTTCATTGATTTGAGAAAAATTGGAGAATTCAGAAAAATACAAGAGAATCCAGACATACACAAAAATGTCATTACCCAAAACAATCTTTAGAGCTGTATTTTGTCAGTGTGCTTCTGTTGGGCAGATAAACATACACACACAAATTTACAAAAAATTACATGTGAAAACATGCTATTTTAATTTCTAGAATGAAACCAAGCTGTATATACATTTGGGGTATCTGATATTTAAAATTACATTTGAAAAATTCAGGGAGACATGTATACACATAAATGTTAATCAAAACAACTGGGAACAATCTCTTTCAATATTTAGAACAATATATTTTCCTTTTATCTATCTATATGTATATATAGCTGTTATTAAATTTAATTATCCTTATTTCTAATGTAAACTGAAGATAAACTGTGAAGAAGCAAAAAGAAGAAAATAATTTTCATGTATAATCTCTCATTATTCAGAAAACTGTTAATTTTTTTTTACTTTTTTGATACTATGTATCAGATTTGGTTATTTATTTATTATTTATTTATTTTTATTTCTTGTGGTACTAGGAATCCAGGTCCATGTACATGCTAACCATATGATCTACCACTGAGCTACACCCTTAGCCCAACTAATTACTTATTTTCTTGTGTGTGTGTGTGTGTGTTTTGTTTGTTATTTACTTATTGGGGATTGAACCCAATGACATTCTACCTCTGAACTACACCCCCAGTCATATTTTATTTTTTTCTTTTGAAACAGGGTCTCGCTAAGTTGCTGAGGCTGGTCTTAAACTTGGGATACTTCTGTGTCAGCCTCCCAAGTACTGGGATTACAGGTATGTAGGTATGTGCCACCACACCCTGTTCCTTCCTACTTTTTTTTTTTTTTTTTTTTTTTTTGCATGTGTGTGGTACCGGGAATTGGGCTCATTGGGCTCAGGGACATTCTTACCTCTCAATTACATCCCCGTCCCTATTTTATTTATTATTTTGAATCCATATCTTACTAAGTTGATAAGAGTCTTAATACATTGCTGAGGCTGTCCTCGAATCTACCAGCCTCTAGCCTCCCAAGTACTGGAATTACAGGTATGCACCACCACATCCAGTTACTTATTTCTTAAATGGTTTGCCAGATATTAATTTTTGTTGTTTTGGTTTCTCTCTCTCTCTCTCTCTCTCTCTCTCTCTCTCTCTCTCTCTCTCTCTTTTAGTCTACCCCAAAATTTTAACTCCTGAATATATTTATCATTTCTACATTTATTTATACATTGTCAAATTTATCCATAGATCTATCATTCCCTCTACTTTCCTGAGAATTTTTTGTTACTTATGTATATATTCTAAATTCTTGATTTTGTGCCATTCACTTATTTTCATTCAGAGTATATGTGTGTGTAGTACTGGCGATTGAACCCAGGGGCATTCTACTTCTGAGCTACACCCACAGCACTATTTTTAATTTTTAATTTTATTTATTTATTTATTTTTGCTGTACTGGGGATGGAACCCAGGGGCATTCTACCTCCAAGCTACACCCTCAGCCTTATTTTTTATTCTTTATTTTGAAACAGGGTCTCACTAAGTAGCTGAGGCTGGCCGCGAAGCCCGATCCTCTGGTCTCAGCCTCCCAAGTACTGGAATTAAAAGCGTGTGCCACCATGCCCAGCTTATTTTTTAGTTTGAAACACTAAATTGTTGAGGGCTTCCTTAAATTGTTGAGGCTGTCCTTGAACCTGCAATCCTCCTGTCTCAGCCTCGCAAGTACTGGAATTACAGGCATGTACTACCACACTAAACTTATTTTCATTCTTTTTGAGTAATGTTTAAGGATGAGAAATTTCTGCCTAGTGAGACTTTTTTCTTTATTCCATTAAGTGTGTGTATGTGTGTGTGTGTGTGTGTGTGTGTGTGTGTGTGTATGCATTTTTTCTCTACTCTGGAATTCTAATCTGATGTGCATAATTAAAAATTAAAGAGAGAATTTTACTTGATTTTTTAGCTATGTTTTTTTTGCTACATTTTAAAAAGTGACGAAGCTCACCCAATGTTGTATGCATGTACAGCACTATCACTCTGAACTACATTATGATGTGAGACTACAATGCACAAATAAAAGTATATAAAATTTTTAAAAATAAAAATAAAAGACAAAAGTGACTGCATTTCAACTCTGTGGTGGCTATGCAATTACTACAGATGCAAAATTGGGAGAATAGACATAGTATATTTTAATTCATGCAAAGATTATGGCATTTGCACTAAATTTTTCTTTGGCAATAAGTTTCTGAATGTTCTGTGCTTATTGTAATATGAAACAAAACCTTTTGTAATGTATGAAAATGTTATTTTTGTATTGTATTTAGAAAAATGTAATATAAAGTAAATGTGTACTAATAATTAGAATATACAAAAATTAATTTATATATTTGAAAAAATCAAAATTGTGAAAATTTGGGGCTGGGGATATAGCTCATTGGCAGAATGTATGCTTTACATGCACAAAGCCCTAGGTTCAATTCCTAGCACATCAAAAATAATGTGAAAATTTATAAGCACTTATATTATCTATTCTGCATGAATTTGTTTGCATAGGAAGTTTAAAAGTAATAGTAAAAATATTTTTCTATTGATTTGTGATTTGAATTTTATTCTCTTTTCTGACATTTTAGGTAGCTGTGAAGGATTTTGAAGTATGAAATACTCTGGCAATGGATCTAGTCCATATATATCTAAGAGTCACTGAAATATTAATGTTTACTGCTCAGAATTGCCATTGGGAGCAGTAATTCAGATAACACTAGTAAAATAGTTTTGATAGAAAAAGACCTATGTTCAAAAGGTGGGGCACAAGCCTGGCGTGGGTGGTGGCCCACGGTTGTAATACCAGTATTTGGGAAGCTGAGATCGGAGGATCCCGGTTCACAGCCAGCCTCAGCTACTTAGTGAGGGCCTTCACAACTTAGTGAAACCCTGTTTCAAAATAAAGAATAAAAAAAAAAGGGCTGGGGATGTAGCTTGAAGGTAAAATGTCCCTGGGTTCAATCCCCAGTACCCCCTCCCCAAAAAGGTGGGGGCACAAATAAAGAAATATGTCTCCATGTAGATCTATCTAGACCCATGAAAATTAAAATTAGGAAGATTTTAAAAGGAGCCTTGAAAACTAGAATTTTTTCATATTTTCCTTTAATTTATATCTACTAAGCAATGTTCTATCTGTGGTACTTGATGACTTATGAAGAGTTTCTTTTATTGCCCAGGAAGTAGAATTTCCAGATGAGACACAGGGATATGCAATTAAATTTGGATTTTGTGCTACCAGATATTTTAAAAGTATAATTATCTTCCAAATATTGTGTATATTTTTATTTTTTAGTCTGACAATTTTATCTGAAGAAAGATTGGTAGTAATTTTTCTTTTCAAGTACAAATGGTCTTTATGATTTTGTAATTGAAAAGCATTTGGACTTTTATATTTTTAGTTTTAATTGATATATATATATTTCTGTGGCATAATGCAATATTAACACATTGTTGAGTGATTAAATCAAACTTATTAATATATTCATTACCTCACATACTACTTGTCATGAAAGCACTTAAAATCTACCCTTTTAGCAATTTTGAAATATACATTGTAGTCATTAATGTCATGCAATGAATCTCAGACAGCTTTTTTTTTCTTCTTATATAACTGAAACTTTGTACTCTTTGACCAATATCTCCTCAATTTCTCTTCTCCCAGAATCTGGTAACCACTATTCTACTCTTTATTTTTATGAGTTTGACTGTTTCATATTTTACATATACATGTGATTATACAGTATTTGTCTTTCTGTGCCTGGCTTATTTTGGTCTTTACAACTTGGAACATACTTTAGGATTCATGGATGAGCCAAAAAGAAGAAAGAAATGGAACTTTCTAAACATTTATCAACAGTGTGATCTGAATGCATGAACTGCGCATTGGCAGTATATAGCATGGTATGGTACATCATGATTGATGGAGTGAGATTTGAAATATCAGGGATAAATTGGAAATATGAGCACTAAAAGTCTTTTGCTCTGTCACAGCAATAGCCTAAATGGTCTCTCTAGTCATTTTCCTACCCATTACAATTTGCATTGTGAAAAAAAAAATCTTTACTGCACCCTAGCACTCAAATTTTGGCTCCTTAAACAATTCTCCATGAAAAGGAACCAGGGCTCCTTGGAGGGTATCAGGCATCAAATCGTGGGGCTGGAGATGGCAAGGTGAGCCTGGAATACCTTGTTATTACAGGTAGTGAGAATGCTGACTAGGGATATGAAGGATAAGCAGTCTTGAAGAAGTGACACATTGGCAAAGTGAAAACAGCATAAAAATATGTAAATATGTATGTTATATCCAATTGGAACAGGAGAGTCAATTTCTGGGACAGGAGAATTGCAGGTTCAAGGAGAGTCTAGGTAACTTAGTGAGACTCTGATTAAAAATAAGTTATATCTATTATGATACCAAAATGAAATATAATACTTGCTAATAGATATTTGTAACTCACACAAGAATATCTAGTACTATTTATAAAATGCTATATACTGACCTATCCAATTTATGCAACTACTACATTCAACTTTTTGTCAGCAAAGAAGTGAGCACAAATGAACATATGGACCACATGATTGTTATATAACAAGGCTTTTGTTTTGGAATTTGAAACTATTGAATTAGAGTTTATAAAATCTTTAAAATAAATTGTATGTTATATTGCTAGAAACAAAATATTATAAAATAGTGGATTAAAAAATTGCAGCCATGACATATATGAGCATACATATAAGGAGGAAGATATTAGATTGTGATCACATTTTCAACTTGTATGCCCAAGAGTGTTTTGAGTATTGTGATACTTAACTGATGTTCTTCTAGCTGATGTGAACATAGCTAGCATAAACAAACAGTTATTGTGAATCCACATTACCTCCTGTGTACTGTGTATTGCTACTGTCATATGGAAATAAATCTTGGAGGAGGATATGAACAAAATAATTTTACAACATCGTTTCTATTACATGATTAGCACACATAAAATCATTTTCTCTGCCTGTTCCTTCCCTCAAATAACAATATCTCTTTTGATTTATTGTCTATAATAGTAAAAACATCCAGATTGTAGTATGTATTGGATTTTGAACTCACGTATTATCTTGGGAAATTGTGTGAATTGATTCTTAGATTGTAAATTTATTGAAATTACTATTTACTCTGGGAAACCAGCTGATATGTCTCTAATTTTGAAGGTATGGGCATAGTGGAAGTATATTTTTGTTTCCTAGTAATTAAAGCACTTGCAAAACTTGTATAGATGACTGACTTGGGGTTGTAATATCCGATAATTTTTAGATGTGCTTAAAAAGTAGCAAAATTAGTCTCAGTAGAAGATGTTGCCAGAAACAGCTGAAGACACCCAAACGTGATTCACTTAAGTGAAATTCTCTGCCTGAACCTGAGTAGCATCAGAATAAATGATATATGATACTGTGGCAATATAAATAATATGAGATTTAATTGGCTCATGGAAATATAGGACAGCATATTCATCCTGTTGTGCTATTTACAAAGAGAACAATATATTTAACATATAATGGTAGGATAAGTGTAGTATAATTTTTATAAAGTGATAGCAAATTTGGTGAAATTGTATTATATAGATTTCTCTGCTGCACTTTGTATTCTTTAATAATCTTGACTAGGCAATAAATATATCTCATAATTTGACATGGAGTATAACTTCTTGGCATAGGTTATAGAATGATCTTGAAGTATATATAATAGAAGTTCACCAAGATCTGTGTATCTGACTTCTAGGAAAAATATAAAAATACATTTATAAAGTCTTTGAGGAAAAATGTTTTTAATCCAATTTGACCCAGTTAAAAATATAAGAACTCTGAGGCGGGGCGTGGTGACGCTTGTAATCCCAACATTTAGGGGGCTGAGACCGGAGGATCTGGGTTCGTGGCCATCCTCAGCTACCTGGTGAGGCAGTCTGCAACTTAGTGAGACTCTGTTTCAAAATAAAGAATACAAATATAGGACTGGAGGTGTAGCTCGGAGGTAGAATGCCCCTGAGTTCAATCCCCAGTACTGAAAAAAAAAAAAAAAAAAAAATATATATATATATATATATATATATATATGAAGAACTCTGAAAAGTTTGGAAATAGCACTTTCACATACATCACTAATCTACTCCCTCATTTTCAGAGTCACTGGTGTTATTGAGTATTATAAGATTTTTGCTATTTGAATTTCATTTACTATAGAATGTCTTCTATATTTAGCACATTTTACACCAAATTATCTTCCATTTTACTTCTAACTTTATAGGAGCTCTTTGTATATTGCAAATGTTAATGCTTTGTCTACATTTTTTAATTTTTTTGTAATAATTGGTATATTGTAATCATACACCTTTGTTAGATACAAGCTGATAAAGGCATATATGCACACATTTCTCATGTAACCCCTTCCCCAATTCCCACCACACTCCCTCGCCCTCCCTCCTTCTCAAGTTCAGTTTTATTGATTGACTTTGATATATTTGTAAAAATACATCATGTGCATTCAGGTGTTCACCCCCCCCCGGTCCATCCCCTTTAGTTAAGTCAACTTCTTTGCTTATCCAGGGTTTCTCCTTTTAACATCTGGAGACCCTATTATGCCCCCATCTTCTCCGTAGCATCTGCATATTAGGGAGAACATAGGATTTTTTTTACTCTTTGTGACGGACTAATCTCACTTAACATAATGTTTTCCAGTTGCATCCATTTCCCTATAAAGAACATAATTTTGTTCTTCTTTATGGCTGAGTAAAATTCCATTGTGTAGATATCCCATAGTTCTGTAATCCATTCATCTGTCGATGGACATCTTGGTTGCCATTCTGATTGGAGTTAGGTGAAATCTCAAGGTAGTTTTGATTTGCATCTCTCTGCTAATGATGTAGAACATTTCCTCATACATTTATTGGCCATTTGTATTTCTTCTTTTGTGAAGTGTCTATTTAGATCCTTTGCCCATTTTTGATCAGGTTATTTTATTTCTTAGCTGTGATTTTCTTGAGTTCTTTGTATATCATAGATATTAGACCTCTATCAGAAGAGTAGCTGGCAAAAATATTCTCCCACTCTGTGGGCTCTCTGTTGAGGTTCTTGATAGTTTCCTTTGCTGCACAGAAGCTCTTCAGTTTAATGCAATCCCATGTATTGATCTTCCTTTGAGATGCTTGTGCTTTTGGGATCTTGTTGAGAAAGTTTTTACCTGTGCCTATGTGTTGAAGTGTTGGTCCTGTGCCCTCTTCAAGTAGCTGCAAGGTCTCTGGCCTAACTTCCAAGTCTTTGATCCACCTTGAGTTGACTCTTGTGCAGAGTGAGAAAGTGGGGTTTATTTCCATTTTCCTACATATGGTTAACTGGCTTTGCCAATACCATTTGTTAAAGAGGCTTTTTTCCAGTGTTTATTTTTGGCTCCTTTATTGAAATTCAATGGACTATAAGCCCGTGAGTCTGTTTCTGAGTCTTCTATTCTGCACCATTGGTCTATGTACCTGTTTTTGTGCCAATACCATGTTGTTCAAAGAAAAAAATTACATGATCATCTCAATTGATGCTGAAAAAGCATCTGAGAAGATCAAATACCTATTCATGCTAAAAGCACTTCAGAGAATTGGAATAGAAGGAATGTACCTAAACATCATAAAGGCAATATACAATAGGCCCATAGCCAGTATCATATTAAATGGGGAAAAACTGAAAGAGTTTCCATTAATAACAGGAAGAAGACAAGGATGTCCATTATCACCACTTCTGTTCAATATAGTACTTGAGACTCTAGCCAGAGCAATAAGGCAAGAGAAGGAAATCAAAGGGGTAAAAATAGGGAAAGACTAAAGCTATTCCTTTCTGCAGATGACATGATACTATACTTAGAAGACCCAACAAACTCAACCAAAAAACTTATAGAACTGATCAACAAATCCAGTAAAGTGTCTGGATAAAAAATTAATCTTAAAACATCATAAGCTTTTCTGTATGCCAACCATAAATCCACTGAAAAAGAAATCCAGAAAACAATTCCACTCACAATAGCACCCTGAAAAATAAAATAATTAGGGATAAACCTAACCAAAGAGGTAAAAGCCTCTGTAAGGAAAACTATAAAAAGTTGAAAAAAGAAATTGATGAAGACCTTAGAAGATGGAAAGATCTTCCATGCTCTTGGATAGGCAGAATAAATATCATCAAAATGGCCATCCTCCCAAAAGTAATCTACAGATTCAATGCAATACCCATGAAATTACCAAGGTCACTCCTCACAGACATAGAAAAATCAGTCCTTAAATTCATTTGGAACAACAAAAAGTCCAGGATAGCCAAAGTAGTTCTTAGTAACAAGAACCATGCAGAAGGTATCAGAATACCTGACTTCAAAGTCTACTACAAAGCCACAGTAATAAAAAATATACTTTGTCTACATTTTATTAAAAAAAAACACCTTTCTTTATTTTATGTGTGGTACTGGGGATTTAAAGCAGGGGCAATCTACCTCTGAGCTACACTTCAGCCCTATTTTATCTTTTATTTTGAAACATGGTCTCCTTAAGTTTTTGAGGGCCTCACTAAGTTGCTGAGGCTGGCTACATACTTGTCTCAGCCTCCCAAGTAATAAGATTACCAGTGAGTGCCACTACACCTGGCTAAATTATTTTTATTTTTGTAAACTAAAAAGGACAGTATTGTTTTTATGCCTTTTAATTATTTGACTACCTTGTTTTCTGGATTTTTTTTTCAGTGGATTTATGGTTGGCATATGTTGGGTCTTCTAAGTATAGTATCATTTCATCTGCAAAAAGGAATAGCTTTAGTTCTTTCCCTATTTTTACCCCTTTGATTTCCTTCTCCTGCCTTATTGCTCTGGCTAGAGTCTCAAGTACTATGTTGAACAGAAGAGGTGATAATGAACATCCTTGTCTTGTTCCTGTTTTTAGTGGGAACTCTTGCAGTTTTTCTCCATTTAATATGATATTGGCTGTAGGTCTATTGAATATTGCCTCTATGATGTTTAGGTACATTCCTTCTATTCCGATTCTATGCAGTACCTTTAGCGTGAATGGGTGTTGGACCTTGTCAAATGCTTTTTCAGCATCAATTGAGATGATCATGTGATACTTGTCTTTGAGTTTGTCTATGTGGTGAATTACATGGATTGTTTTTTGTACATTGAACCAGCCTTGCATCCCTGGGATGAACCCCACTTGGTCATGGTGGATAATTTTCTTTATGTGGTTTTGAATGCACATTGCTAGTATTTTGTTTAGCAGTTTTGCATCTAGGTTCATCAGTGATATAGGCCTATAGTTTTCTTTTCTTGAGCTGTCTTTGTCTTTGGTATTAATGTGATATTGGTTTCATAGAAAGTGTTTGGGAGGGTCCCGTTTCTTTCGATTTCACGGAATAGATAGAGGAGTATTGGGATTAGTTCTTCCATAAATGTTTTATAAAAATCACTTGGAAAACCATCTGGCCCTGGGCTTTTGTTTGATGGTAAACGTTTTATTGCTCTTTCTATTTCTTTGATTTTTATTGGTTGATTTAAGTTTTTTATATCTTCTTTACTCAATTTAGGAGGGTTGTATGTATCTAAAAAATTGTCAATTTCTTCCAGATTTTCCATTTTGTTGGAGTATAGTTTTTCAAAATAGTTTCTGATGATCCTCTGTATTTCTGCACTGTCGGTGGTAATATCGCCTTTTCCATCTCTTATTTTGGTAATTTGGTTTGATTCTCTCTTTCTTTTGGTTAGGTTGGCCAACGGTTTATCTATCTTGTTTATTTTTTCTAGAAACCAGCTTTTGGTTTTATTGATTTTCTGTATTTTTTTTTATTCTCTGTTTCATTAATTTCTGCTCTGATTTTCATGATTTCCTGTCTTCTACTGGCTTTGGGGTTGGACTGTTCTTGTTTTTCAAGGGCTTTGAGCTGTGACATTAGGTCATTTATTTGGTGAGTTTCCATTCTC
>PVLC010001043.1:114695-148619 GCA_004027655.1 Graphiurus murinus
TTGATATGTTGTGTCTCTGTTTTCATTGGTTTCTAGGAATTTTTTAATTTCCCCCCTTACTTCTTCTATGACCCATTCCTCGTTCAGCAATGTGGTGTTCAGTCTCCATGTGTTTACATGGTTACTCTGGGTCTTCTTAGAGTTGATTTCTAGTTTCACTCCATTGTGGTCTGAAAAGATGCAGGGAATTATGTTACATATTTTGAATTTGCTAGTGCTCTCTTTGTGGCCCAGAATGTGGTCTATTTTGGAGAAGGTCCATGCGCTGCTGAGAAAAATGTGAATTTAGCTATAGTTGGGTGAAATATTCTGTATGTGTCTAACAGGTCCATTTAGTTTATGGTATTATTTAGGTCTGAAGCATCTTTACTGACCTTTTTTTTTGAAGATCAGTCTAGTAATGTGAGAGGGGTATTGAAGTCTCCTAGTATTAGTGTATTGGGATCTATGTGTGATTTTATATGAAAGTGGCTGCCCCTGTTTTTAGCCATATTCACCAAGTATTTCCTGTTGAGTTTGTGATTGATAGTCTTTATCAAGTAGTTTCAAAATATTTGTTTTACTTACAGTTTTCTTCAAGACAGAAAGAATACTAAAATTTTCAAATATCTTTGCTGCATTAGTCTGGTTTTTGTCCTTTAATGTTGATGAATTTTGCAAAATTTGACTAGTTTTTGCATTACAGAAACAAAATCTACTTGTTTATGGTACATATTTTGATGCACTGATGGCTTGGATTTTTAACATTTCACTTGTAACTTTTTATAATTTTCAAAACTCAGATATATTTGTATTTTTCTCTTTTTGGCTGTAATTATGATGTGCTACTTGAAAGAATATGCTAGATGCACAAAATCAATTTGTAAGCTTACTATCATATATCATACTATAACAGTATGTACATTTTCATTTAAATTATGTTATTCTTAATAGATTATTAACATGTTTCACAAAGCAAAATTATATAAAAAGACAACACTGAGAAATGTCATAGCTGGAACCAGGTTTGGTGGCATATGCCCGTAATCAATTCCAGTACTTGGGAGGCTGAGACAAGAGGATTGAAAATGGAGGACAGACTCAGCAACCTGCCCAGCAATCTCCTGTTTCAAAATATAAAATAGGGTTGGAGAGGAAGCACAGAGGTAGAATGAATACTCACAGTTTCCATCTCTTGTAACACACACACACACACACACACACACACACACACACACACACACACGAAGTGCCATAGCCAGGCATGGTGATGCATATCTCTAATCCTAGTACTTGGGATGCTAAGACAACAGGATTTCAGGTGCAAGGCCAGTATCAGCAACTTAGGGAGAAGTTCAGCAATTTAGCAAGATCCTATTTCAAAATTAAAAAGGCTTGGAGTGTAGCCCAGAGATAGAATACCTCTGGTTTCAATTTCCCAGTAACACACACACACACACACACACACACACACACACACACAGCCACTCTCACCCTTCTTCTCTACCCCTTCCATACTTTACCCTGCAGTCCCTACAGTTAAACATGGTCGTGTTGTGTGAATCATTCCATTTTTCCTCTATCCACATACATTCAAACACAAATATGTATTCCTATTCTCACAATTTCTTACACAAAGGGAGGATCAACATGGTCTAAAATGTACTTTATCATTTCATTTAACTTGTAATAGGAATTCTTCCATATCAGTACAAAGAAATCTTCCTTGATTTTTAACCTACATATATTATTTTATCATGTGGCTATACCACATATACTTATGGAAACAAATTGTTTCCAGTATTTGATTACTATAAATAAGGCTTCAATAAATAAATTAACCATATGAGATTTATTTTATTTGTGCAGATGTATCCATAGAATAAATCTCTTTAAGTAAGATTCCTGAATCAAAAGGTAAGAACATTTGTCATTGTGGTATTTATTGCTAAATTCCCTGCCATAGTTGTCAACTCCAAAGGTGTATTCTCCAAAGCAAAACATTAAGAGAGCACATGTTTCCCATATCCTAGAAAATGCTGAAGGAAATCCATCAGTTTTCATGAAATGTAGTCTAGATGACTGCTTCTCAGCTGTTGCATCAGTGCCTGATGGGTGAATGATGCAGGTTCTAACCAGGTATTTTCCCTCCTGGACCAGAGCAGAACAAGGAAACAAAGATGAAAGAGATATTTTGTACATAAATAGAGCACTTTCTTCACATTCTGAAAGCAAAGAAAGAATTATATGCTTTGTCTGAAGTTTAATTTATTTCTTCAGGAAAAAAAATGGAAATCAATTGGAGTCCATCCTGATCAATTTTAAAGAGACGTAGAAGCTGGATATTTTCTGTTATTTGTAGTGTCTGGTTCTTTTTCTAAGGAACATTTTATTACTACTTTTTCTTGTGAGCTAGATTGGATACTTTAATTGAACATGGTTTGAGTTGGAAAATAGAATGGAGGTGATTTTTTTGGCCGAATTAGTATTACAGAATATGCATTTAGCTGGTGTTTCCATGTTGGTATGCACATGTCCTTAGTGAATATACTGTGGCTGGATATAGGGATGGAGATTCAACAAAAAATTTATTCTATCACAAGTTGTGATAAAGAGGGGCCACAAGCATTTCTTTTTCTTATAACTTTCTCCTCTTGGCAGGAGATTTTTTTTATTGCTGCATTGTAATCATACATTGTTGTGAGGTACAAACTGGTAGAGGCATATATGCACAGAGGTCTCATTTAACCATCAATGATTCCCAGTTCCCGCCCCATTCCCTCCCCGCTCCTCCCTTCTCATGTTCAGTTTAGTGATTGACTTTGATATACTTGTGAATGTATATCCTGTGCATTATGGTGTTTCCCTATCACCATACATCACCTTCAGATAGGTCACCTTCTTTGCTCATCTAAGGTTTTCCTTCTTCATGTAGAGTCCCTCCTATGACCCACATTCTCTTTAGCTTCCACAAATTACAGAGAGCATCCAAATTTTTACTTTTTGTGTCTGACTAATCTCACTTAACATAATGTTTTCCAGGTCCATTCATTTCCCTACAAATGACATGATTTTGTTATTCTTTATGGCTGAGTAAAATTTTATTGTGTATATGTCCCATAGTTTTGTAATTCATTCATCTGTTGATGGACATCTTGGCTGGTACCATAGTTTGACAATTGTGAATTGTGCAGCTATAAACATACATACACATGCATTAGTCTAGTACTTTGATTTCCATTCATTTTGGTATATACCCAGAAGTGGTATTGCTGGATGATATGGTAGGTTCATTCCAATTCATCTGAGGATCCTCCATTCTGTTTTCCAAGGTAGTTGCACTAATCTACAATTTCACCAACAATGAATTAGAATTCCCACTTCTTCACATCCTCTCCTGCATTTTTTGTTGTTTGTGTTTTGATGATTGCCATTCTAATTGGTGTTAGGTGAAATCTTGGGGTAGTTTTGATTTGCATTTCTCTGATTGCTAGTGACGTTGAACATTTCCTCATACGTTTATTGGCCATTTGTATTTTTTTCCTTTGTGAAGTGTCTATTTAGTTCATGTGCCCATTTTTTGATTGGGTTATTTGTTTTCTTAGTGGTATGTTTCTAGAGTTCTCTGTATATTCTAGATATTAGTCCTCTATTGGAGGAGTAGTTGGCAAAATTTTCTCCCATTCTGATGGGCTCTCTGTTGAGGTTCTTGATAGTTTCTTTTACTACACAGAAGCTCTTAAGTTTAATGCAATTCCACATATTGATCTTCCTTTGAATTTCTTGTGCCTTTGGGGTCTTCTTGAGGAAGTTTTTACCTGTGCCTATGTGTTGAAGTGTTGGGCCCATGCTGTCTTCAAATAGCTGCAAGGTGTCTGGTCTGACTTCCAGGTCTTTGATTCATCTTGAATTGACTCTTGTGCAGGGTGAGAAAGTTGGGTTTATTTCCATTTTTCTGCATATGGTTAACCAATTTTGCCAACACCATTTATTGAAGAGGCTATCTTTTTCCAGTGTATGTTTTTGGCTCCTTTGTCAAAAACCCATTAGCTGTAAGTAGATATATTTCTATTTCCAGGATATTATACACTTTGCCAGCTCAGCTACAGTCTATATGCCTCTCTCTCTCTCTCTCTCTCTCTCTCTCTCTCTCTCTCTCTCTCTCTCTCTCTCTCCTCTCATCCTCTCTCCCTTTCTCCCTCCCTTTCTTCCTCCCTCCCTAATTCATTTTTCTCTAACCCCCACCAACTATTAATATTCTATAGAGTTTTTAACCCTATTTTCTTCTCAAGCTATACTGTTTCTGGAAATGGTTTCATCTTTCACCCACTTGACTTCTAAATGCTGTAACTCTAGACATACCTCCAGGCATGTATATCAAGTTGGATATACCAAAATCCATCCTAAACAAGTTGGATATACCTAAATCAGTTCCAAACAAGTTGGATATACCTAAATCTGTTCCAAACAAGTTGGGCATTCCTAAATCTGTCCCAAACTGAATCCTTCAACCCTGTCAAAATCCTGCTGGGTGCAGTGGTGCATGCCTGTAATCCAAACATTTGGGAGATTGACACAGGATGATGAGAGGTTTGAGGCCAGCCTCAACAACTTAGCAATTCTCTTTTCAAAATAAAAAAGACTGAGGGTGTAGTTCAAATGCATAATACCCTGGATTCAATCCACAGTGCCCCCTCAAAATAAAAACAACTTCCTGTTGAAGTTACTTTTTCAATTAACTGATAACTGCAAGGAAATTATTTCTTTAATTATTTTCTCTCTCAGACACTCAGATCCAATGAGTTACAATGTCCTGATGATGAATCTCTCTTCTAAATTCCCATGACCTCTGCCCTAATTCAGAGTCTTATTTTATATAGCAGGGTGTGCTGAAATAGCTTCTGCAATAGTCTACATGTCTTGCATCTCAGCTACCTACACGGATATACCTCCCTCATAATATACTCCCTTGTACACAGCTAATATTTCCAAAATAAATTAGAGTATACCTGTCCTCTGATCAAAAGCCTGTAATGATTCCCAATTGCTGACAAAGCTTTTAGTTGGTCATAGAATGCCTTCATGAATTTTACCTCAGTCAGCCTTTTCACAACTGCTCTTAATTTCACACTAGAACGAAAGTGCCATAAAGTATACTGGAGTCTTTGTCTATCATGTTCATTTATGCATGCATGTTCAGTGAGTAGAACAGGATCTGGAACATATAGGTACCCAGTAAATAGCTGTTGGATAAAAATCTCTATTTTAACCAGAAAGATACTTAGAAATGCTACATATTTGACATTTCTAGGAATTTGCTCTTGCCATTCTATTTTCTTGAAATATCCTCCCCCATGAATCTTTTCCTCATTTTTCAAGACCAAGTTCAAATGTTATATTTTCTACAATACTAACAAACCCTGATTCTCAGATTAAAAATTAATTTCTCTTTTCTGTTTTCCCATAACCCATTTCCATAACTTTCCCTTTTACATTAGAAAATTTTCTAAGGACAAAGATTATCTTTCACTTACCTGCCTTTCCAAAGTCCAGCTATTTAAGACATCTATAAATAAGTGCTTGCAGTGTGTTGGCTTAAAATAAATCCAATTTTGCAAAGTTTCAGGACAAAATAAAAGCCATGTTCTTATGAATCTTAATTCCATGTTGTTGTAGGACAGAGATACATATTTCTTCAATGTTTTCAATTTTGGGGCACCCACAGTACATGGAACCCTCTCTCTGGCCTTTGCACATAGTCCTCGACTTCTCAGAACCAGCAATGGAGTACCAAGTTCTTCTCATCCTGCATACTGCTATCTCTCTGACCATTTTTCTTTTTCTTTCTTTCATTCTTTCTGTTTATTTTTGGTACTGGGGATTGAACTCAGGGCATTCTACCTCTGAGCTATACTACCAGTCCTTTTTATTTTATATTTTGAAACAGGGTCTCTCTAAGTTGCTGAGGGACTTGCTAAATTGCTAAGGCTGTCCTCAAACCTATGATCCTCCTATCTCAGCCTCCTAAATTCTG
Source organism: Graphiurus murinus (assembly GCA_004027655.1). Lineage (NCBI taxonomy): Eukaryota > Metazoa > Chordata > Mammalia > Rodentia > Gliridae > Graphiurus > Graphiurus murinus. The sequence goes on from PVLC010001043.1 coordinate 120,709, forward strand.
GAATTACAGGTGTATAAGACCATGCATAGCTCTCACCATTTTTCAGTCATCACATTATTCTTTCATTACAGCAGGAAAAGAGTCACAGATTTTAAGGACCTGAATGGTTAAGTTAGGTCCAGCCATATAATCCAGGATAATCTCTGCATTTGAAATTCCATAACTTTATCACACTTGCAAAGTACCTTTGGTCATATAACCTAACAGAGTAACAGATTCTGATATTGTGTGTGTGTGTGTGTGTGTGTGTGTGTGTGTGTGTTACTTGGGATTGAACCTATGAACATTCTACCTCTTAGCTATATCAGCACCCTATTTTATTTTTTATTTTGAAACAGGGTCGCACTAAGTTGCAAAGGACTTTGCTAAATGGCTGAGGCTGGTCTAGAACCTGAAATACTCCTGTCTCAGGCTCCCAAATACTGGGATTACAAGTGTTTGCCACGACATCTGACTGAGATTACTATTTTTTAGTTTTGTCTTTAAATTTTGAATAGAGTAGATATCAATATATATGTCAACATAAACAAAAGGAAAGAGCTCAAAATGTGTTAAGAATGCAATATTGTTCTAAGCCCAAATACTTTAAGCTCTGCTGTTCTAAATAAATACTGCATGTTTTTTACTTACCCTGTAACATTTTTTTTCATTGGTGCATTGTAATCATACATATTTTTGAAGTTCAGGGTGATATAGGTACATGCACACAGTACTCATTGAGCCCTCCGCTCACCTCCTTTCTGTGCTCAGCATAGTGATTGACTTTGATAAGTTTTTGTAGGTACATGATCACTATTGAGGTGTTTCCCTCTACCCCTCTCCCAAAGCCCTAGGTTATGTCTTCTTCTTCCCTCAACTACAATTGCTCTTCCTTTGTCTGGAGTATCTACACAAAAGAATGAAAACCAAACTACCAGAGTAATATAGGCATATATATGTTCATAGCTGGACAATTCACAATTGTCAAGCTATGGAAACAGCCAAGATGTCCATCAACAGATGAATGGATTTAAAAACTATAGGATATGTACACAGTGGAATTGGCATTCTCAGCAAGTAGTGAGACTCTCATCCACCTAGTGAGAATCTGTTTCAAAATAAAAATAAAATAGGGCTGAGGGTATAGTTCAGAAATAGAATGTCCCTGAGTTTAATCCTCAATGCAAAAAAAAAAAAAACAACAACATGTTATTTGATGTGGCAATTAAGGAATGGACATCTTTAGAGGGTCATCATTCAGCTTACCACACATTGAAGGGACTAGATGACTGGGGAGAGAAAGTACAAAATATTCCACTCTGTACCTAATTTACTTACTATAGTTTGTGATGAGGCATAGCTCTGAATTTTTTTTTAAATCAGGTACAAGCCAGGCGTGGTGACGCACACTTATAATCCTAGCATTTGGGAGGCTGAAACCAGAGGATCCGGGTTCGCGGCCAGCCTCAGCTACCTAATGAGGCACTCCGCAACTTAGTGAGACCCTGTTTCAAAATAAAGAATAAAAAAAATAGGGCTGGGGGTATAGCTCAGAGGTAGAATGCCCCTGAGTTCAATCCCCAGTACCAAAAAAAAAAAAAAAAAAAAAAAATCAGGTACAAGGAGAATGGTGATATTCCATGAGCCAAAATGGAGGAAAACAGAGTGTACTATGGTTTGAGGCTATTAAAGTTTTCAGATAATTATGTTTCAGTTACTGCATGTGGCAATGACCTGATAAGTGTTAGAAGATGGGATTTTTCCCTGTTTATTGTCCCTGGTACTGTTTGTATTAAATTGAAGTATTCTGAATATCAAAGGACATTTAACTCAGAAGCAGAAGAGATTTTTTTTTGGTGGATGGCTAGAATGTAGGTGGATATTTCATTGTGAGAAAAATACATTCAGAAGGGCATCTATTATTTGACTAAGATTTGAAAAGTTTTAAACATTGGAATAAGGTAATCACTAAGAGTATTATTTTAAAAACATTGTAAATTACATTCAGCCTATAGTATTTTCTCTTATGACTTCAACAGGCTTCAGACTAGGTGGAGCCTGAGCTGTAAATAAAAAGAGGAAACAAACTGCTCACTGTTATTCTCCCTAGGTTTGTACTCTCTTTTTCAGCAGCATAGTGAAATTATTGAGACAACTTGTTATTGCTTCTCTGGCCTGGTCACCTTCCTCCAGCCAAATTGTTAGAGGAAGCTTATGAAAGAATAGCTAATTAAGCATATACTTCCAAAAGCTTGAAGAAACTTTTATTTCAGGCTAAGTCAGGAAATGGAGGGATATTGTAAACTAAACTGGGTCATAAGGTGACATTACTTAAGAGTGCATGACCTGGCCCTTGTTGACTCCACAATCAGGTACTGGCAACTCATCAAGCATGTGTCTCTTAAATGCTGGACCTAACATGCTAATCATTGTGCCCTGTATGCTCAAGAAATAACCATTTCTAGATTAAAGTACTCTTTCATGGCTCCTTGCACTAAGAAAGAGCTGGACAAATCAAAATTCAAATATCTATCTAAATTCAATCAGATTCTCTTTCATAATGTGACAACAGAAATGCTGCAGGAAATCTACAATTGTGAGTTACTGAGCAGATAAGTAATATAAATTTCATGGTTGAGCCTCAGGACATCTTATAATCTGATATGTGAATAGGAAAAGCCAAACTTCAGAGGGAGAAGAATGGAGAGTTGCAAAAAGAAGCAGACAGAAGATCCTATGGCCCTTGAGAGATGGAAAGTAATTTGAGCTTCTATCTTCCTGGTTTTACTCCTTAGGAGACTCGTTTTCTTCCCTGAGATGTCAAATGAATTGGCAACTGTAGTCTAAGTTTCCTTTTTAGAGATAGTTCAGTGCTATATAAGTATGTGACTAGAATGTTTAAAAGTTTACATTGAGCTGAGATGTAGCTCAGTGGTAGAATTATGTGTGAGGCCCTAGGTTCAATCCCCAGTACCAAAATAGGGTTTTCATATTTTATTTTATTATTTTTTGGTCCTGGGGATTGAACCCAGGAGCATTCTACCTCTGAGATACATCCCAGCTCTTTCTATTTTTTAGTTTGAAACTGAGTCTTGCTAAGTTGCTTAGGGCCTCACTAAATTGCTAAGGCTGGTCGTGAACCTGATTCTCCTGTTTCAGCCTCACAAGCACTGGGATTACAAGCATGGGCTGTTACAGTTGTAACGGTGTTGGGGCCATTTTCCTTGATTCAAAGAAAATCAATTGAATTGGAAAATTAAAACTAATAGACTGCTTGGTTATAATCTTAACAAAAAACTTTTATTACAAAGTCAGTAGGAAAAGGAAAGGGAAGAGAAGGAAAGCAGTATGTCTGCCAGGCACACTGGAGAGCCCAAAAATGGAAGTCTGCTCACCCCTCAGACCAGTCTTTAAAAACAGTCTTCTCATTAGCATGTTCTTACCAGTGTTACCAAGAAAATGGGCTAGTAACTTATTACTTAGTCAGGTGGTGCCTCCTTGTCTCCAGAAAGTGTGCTTATTAAGTGCAGGGGTCAATAATCTACCTTTCTTGTAGCCCTATTGTATTGGGCTATATTGGTTGCTCATCAACTATGGGGCCTTTGAAGTAGCACAGAGTTTATCTTTCCAGGTCCCAAAGAATAGGAGGGAAATTGAGGCACAAATTGCAGCCCATGTAGTTGTGTGATCTATAAGAGCAATGCATAAAGCTCTTACTATCTTTACTGCTCTAAAGTGAGCTAGGCAGAGTCATTGTGAGCCAACCATAAGAAAACAATTCCAATCAAATAGCACCCTCAAAAATAAAATACTTAGGAATAAACATAATCAAAGAGGTAAAAGACCTCTATAAGGAAAACTATAAAAAGTTGAAAAAAATAAATTGAAGAAGACCTTAGAAAATGGAAAGATCTTCCAGGCTCTGGGACAGATAGGATAAATACCATCAAAATGGCCATCCTCCCAAAAGTGATCTACAGATTCAATGTGATACTTGTTAAACTACAAAAGTCATTCCTTACAGACATAGAAAAAGCATTCCTTAAATTCATTTGGAACAACTAAAAGCCCATAATAGACATAGTAGTTCTTAGCAACAAGAACCATGCAGGAGGCATCACAATACCTGACTTTGAACTGTACTAAAAAGCCACAGTAATAAAAACAGCATGGTTTTAGCACAAAAACATACACATAGACCAATGGAGTAACTCAGAAACAAATCCACACACTCAATTGATTTTTTACATAGGAGCCAAAAACATACACTAGAAAAAAGGTAGCCTCTTCAGCAAATGGTATTGGCAAAATTGGTTAACCATATATAGAAAATTGAAATAAACCCCACTTTCTCACCCCGCACAAGAATCAATTCAAGATGGATCAAAGACCTGGAAGAAAGACCAGACACCTCGTAGCTACTTGAAGAGGGCAAAGGTCCAACACTTCAACACATAGGCATAGGTAAAAACTTCCTCAACAAGATCCCAAAGACACAAGCAACTCAAAGGAAGATCAATACATGGGATTGCATTAAACTGAAGAGCCTCTTTGCAGCAAAGGAAACTATCAAGTACCTCAACAGACAGCCCCCAGAATGGGAGAAAATTTTTTCCATTTACTCCTTCAATAGAGGACTAATATCTAGACTATACAGGAAACACAAGAAACTCACTGCTAAGAAAACAAATAACCCAATAAAAATGGGCAAATAATCTAAATAGACACTTCACAAAGGAAAAAATACAAATGGCCAATAAATGTGTGAGGAAATGCTCAGTGTCACTAATAATCAGAGATGCAAATCAAAACTACCTTGAGATTTCACCTGACCCCAATTAGAATGGCAATAATCAAAAACATAAACAACAACAAATGCTGGCAAGGGTGTGGAGAAGTGTGAACGCTCATACATTGTTGGTTGGCATGAAGATTAGTGCAACCACTTTGGAAAACAAATATGGAGGATCCTCAGATGAATGGGAATCATATGATCCAGCAATACCACTTCTGTGTATCCACCCAAAAGAATGGAAACCAAACTATCAGACCAATGCATGTGCATGTATGTTTATAGCCACACAATTTACAATTGCCAAACTGTGGAACCAGCCAAGATGTCCATCTAACAGAAGACTGGATTACAAAACTACGGATATGTACACAAAGAAATTTTACTCAGCCATAAAGAAGAACAAAATCATGTTATTTGAAGGGAAATGGATGGAACTGGAAAACATTATGCTAAGTGAGATTAGTCAGTCACAAAAAGTAAAAAATCATATGCTCTCCCTAATATGTGGAAGCTAGGGAGAAAGTAGAACATAATAGGGACTGTAGATCAAGAAGGAGAAAGCTTAGATGAGCAAAGAAGATGACTTAACTGAAGGTGATGGAGGGGTACACCCTAATGCACATGATGTCCTTTCACAAACATGTCAAAGTCAATCACTAAACTAAGCATGAGAAGAAGGGAATGGGTCAGGAATTGGGGAAGGGTTAAATGAGAGATGTGTGCATGTATGCCTCTACCAGCTTGTACTTAGCAAAGATGTATGATTACAATGCAACAAAAATAAATTAATAGTGTCTGCTATAGTAATATACTAGTTTTGCTTAGCATATTATAAGCCAGTCTAGATAACCATGGAATTTAGTCATCAAATATTTTAGAGATGGAAGACTAAGACTCAAGGAAGTTAAATAATGCATCTGCTATTAAATATCTAGCAACTTCCCTAAGCCAAACATGAACCAATGTTATCTGACTCTAACGGCTCCATAATATATTTACTATGTCATACAACTGATGCCTTTCTTTTATCTATGATCTGGGTTCATTCTTTTCCCCTCAATTTTTTATTACATCTCCAGTTTTCTTTTGTCTCTATAACTAAAGTAATATTGTATCACATTATTGACCTATTAAAAGAAATATATTTGCCCCCATTAATTGTGCTGTCAAAAATGAAGTCCAAAACTGTGATAGAATAAATGCATGGTGCCTGAGCTCAGCAGCAAGGACATGTTGATGAAGTAATTTACCAGTGGCTAGCAGTTTCTGAAAGAGTTCCTGACTTCCACAAAGGAAGCAATATTTTTTTTCTCATCTCATTAGTTGCATTTGGCCTTTGATAATATTCTGGCTTATTTATTTTTACTTCTGTTTAAAAAAAAGGTTGTATTTATCAAAACAGTCTTCAGAAGGACACTATCCTTTATCTATGAGGATCAAATCTCAAAGCTCTGCTAGCCCAGTACTGAGTTCCTTGGTTCAGAGTCAGTTGTCTTCACACTCAAAAAGTCTGAATTAAATGGCATTGGCCATGCCTAAGGGAGTAGATAACCCCTTAGAACACAACTCATTCCAAGGTCTCATGAACTGCTCTTTCTCTACTATTTGCTTTTTATTAATGTCATCAATACCCATAGGCTTTTTCTTTCATTTACTTCATGCTTTGATTCAATTAGTCACCTAGTCTAGATGACTTTACCTTCAAAATGCATGTCTTCAATCCACCTACTTTTCCCTTCATGACTGCCTACAATCTACTACCACCCTAGGACAAACCACCACTTCATCTTTTCTGGATTGATGTCTCTAGTTTCCTGACTGTTCTACTCCTTCCTCCTTCAGAAACATGCATCACACAGCAGCCAGACATCTTTTTAAAATACACTTCTTTTTAAGTAATTGTTTTCCTTGAAATCATTCAGTGACTCTCCCTCAACTACAGAAAGGAAAATTTCCAAAATTCCAAGCATGAACTTACAATTTCATTTATGTCATGACTACATCTGTACTTCATATCATATCACAATTATATAGAGTTATGTTTAGATCATTGCATACCCCATATAGTTTTTCACTTTTAATGTTTTTAATCCTTCTGTCTACAGTGTCTTTACCTATTCAACTGATAGTTCCTAGTAGTATTTTAAGGGTCTGTACAGGTACTACATAAAATCCTTCCATATCTACTTCTCTCAGCTAAGTCAGTATTTGAGGATCTAGAGATATAGCTCAGTTGTAGAGGCACTTTCATATTGTTAGAAAAGTTCTGGGGTAGATCTCTTGCACTGCACAAAGAAAGAAAAATAATTGATTTCCCTCTTCTGAATCACTATAGCACCTGGTACTTTAACTTAACAATTAATGTGACAGAATTTCTGCTTATATGACTGTTTTTATCCTCAAAGAAAGGGTAAATATCCCCTTCATGTCCATTTATTGCAATATGTAAAAGACTGCTTGGACATGTGTATGCTTAATATAATTAATGCTTTTAACAGAATTTTAGTCATAAAAAAGTATATGTATATGATAAAGAGTAACTGTTGAATTAGGAAAAGAGGAATACCAAAAACCTAGATGATAATTTTTATAGTGAAATGGGAATACTTAACAAAATACTTTATTGTGAGAGTATGATTACTCAGAGCTGGAACAATTTCAGGATTTTTCCAGTGTATATTTACTGACTCAGGTGACTCAAGGGATACCTTGTTTATAAATTCATCCTTTTCTTTGGATATATTTCATGCTAGCTTAAAACAACTTTACCTAAAACAGCCCCACAATGTGTCAAAACATGAAGCCAAGCATAGGTATCTGCTTCCACTGGGACTGGGTTCTGGTAAGCACTAATTAAAAGTAATCCCAATTGATGATGAAGACTCTTGATATCAATAATATGGGACAACACCACATACACAAAATATTAAATATTAATCATAGTATAGTAGCTCAGTCAATTGGACTGCAGTTAGCTGTTAAAATATGTCTTCATATAATCTCATCTACATTGCCAACAAGCCTTCTGTTCTAGGTATGAATGTAGTGTTGCTTGAAAAAATGACATTTAATAAGCAATGAGCTGCAGTATCAAGAAAATCTAGTTTAGAATTAAAAAACATTTAATATAAATAAAATAAGTTAATATAGTTAATAGGATTCAATGTCTAGTTAATATTGTACAGCATAATAATTACTGATATAATTTAACCTCTATTTTTAGAACCAGTATAAAACAACCAAATGTCACAATTTTACCCAAGGAATGATTTTGAGTTATGATGCAGTTGCATCAAATGAATCATAAAGTTATAGCTGTGTGTTTTCCTTTATCATCCTTACCACTTGATTCTCAAGTTATGAGCAATTTATCAGGAGGACTAAACAACATGATCACATATATTTTGTATTTCTTCTTACCAGTTAAGTATCAGTTTTTTATTTTGGTTTGGTTCTAAAGTTAAACCATCACTGTATAATGCTTTAAGATGTACCACTTACCCTCCAAGCACTTCAATTATTAACTGACTTGAATAGCTAAATATATTGCAGATGATGGTGTTCTCATACAAGTTTTAGGCACTAGGGGAATAATTATGGTGACATAATTTAAAACACAAAGCCATGTTAATTATTGCTTATATACCTTTTGTTATGGAATTATTTTGTTGTTGTTGTTGTACTAGAGATTGAACCCAGGGTCATTCTACATCTGAGCTATACCACCAGCCCTATTTTATATTTTATTTTGAAACAGAGTCTCACTAAGTTGTAGCAGGACTTGCTAAGTTGCTAAGGCTAGCCATGAACCTGCCATCCTCCTATCTCAGCCTCCCAAGGACTGAAATTACAGATGTGGACCACCATGCCTGGCCTCAAATTCTTAAGTATTGTCACATTTATGTATACAAAAACTTGATTATGTATATAAAAATTTGGTATATGACAGATGTGGCATTGTGTATCTATGGAATTTAACTTGATCAGCATCATTCTTATACACTACTGAATTTGAATTGCTAATACTATGTCTAGATCTGTATTCACAATAAATTTATTATAGCATAATAATTACTGATACGTATTTTTTGGCAGGCTTTGGTATCAAGCTTTTGTTAGCATCATAAAATTAATTGAGATTATTTATTCTTTGTTTATACTTTAAAAAGTTTGTGAAATATTAGAATTATGTTTTCTTTCCAAGTTATTTGTACTTTTTCACAAAATTGTACTAGAGGGATTTCTTCAATATGAGAAGTTTTGTAATTACTGATTTTATTTCTTTAGTGAGATCATAGGAAAATTTCCTCTTGATCAATCTAATAAGTTATATTTTACATACAGTTCTCTATTTCAACTAGGTTTTCAAACTTATTTTTACAAAGATATTCTTTTTTTTGTGGTACTGGGGATTGAACTCAGGGACATTCTACCTCTAAGCTATATCCCCAGCCCTATTTTTTATTCTTTTGAAACAGGGTCTCACTAAGTTGCAGAGTGCCTGTCTAGGTAACTGAGGCTGGTCGTGAACCCAGATCCTCTGGTCTCAGCCTCCCAAATGCTGGGATTACAAGCATGTGGCACCACTCCAGGCTCTTTACAAAAATATTCTTAATATCCTCTCATTTAAAGTTTTCTTTTGAATTTTATTGGTGTGACATGATTATATATCATAGTAAGATTCAAAGTGATACATTCATTTATGCACGCATTTCTGTCTATGGTATGAGTGTCACTTTTAGCAGGGAAATCAGGAACCTACTCAAAAGTTTACTCATCAAAACATTGTGAAAAAGCCGGGCGTGGTGGCACATGCTTGTAATCCCAGCATTCGGGAGGCTGAGACCAGAAGATCCGGGTTCGCGGCCAGCCTCAGCTATCTAGTGAGGCACTCCACAACTTAGTGAGATTCGGTTTCAAAATAAAGAATAAAAAATAGGGCTGGGGGTGTAGCTCGGAGGTAGAATGCCCCTGAGTTCAATCCCCAGTACCGCAACAAACAAACAAACAAATCGTTGTGAAAAAACAGATGACCATAATATAGAGAAATAACTCATTGTGCTATATTAATAGAATAGAACAGTATAACAATAAAGGTGAATGAACCAAATTTACACATGTCATCATGGATAATGGTGAGTGAAAAAAGCAAGTTCTAGAACTCCATGTACAATATAAAATCGTTCATATAAATTCAACAATAAACACATATACACATATGCTGGAAACATAAGAATGCATGAACTGGCTGCAGAAAAAAATCAAGTTCATTATTTGATTGCTTCTGGGAATGAAGAAAGGGAATTTAGACATCAGAGTAGATTATTGAGTAATTAAAATTTGTAATGCTTTACTTCTTAAAGAAAATCTAAAGTATATATGAATATTCATTCAAATATGATACTTTACCTTTTATTAAAATTGTGATAACAAGTAAAGTTCATAAGATGGAAAAGAGCTTGTTATGGATCATAAATATGGCCAGTCTAACTAGAATGCAATGAAATAGGGATAGAATGCCATGAGATATGTTTTCACAGGGAGATAATCACTGGTACATGCACGTTCTTTAGACTATGAGAAGAAGTTTGTGTTCTATTTGGTTTTATTCATAAAAGAAGCATCTATGACAAAGGAAGTACAGGTATACCTCAGAAATATAACAAGTTTGGATTCAGGCCACCATGATAAAGCAAATACTGCAATAATGTGAGTCACAAAATGTTTTTGGTTTCCCCGTGTGTACGAAAGATAAGTTTATACTGTAGTCTACTAAGTACTCATTAACCTTATGTGTAAAAATGTACACATCTGAATTCAACCTTATGTGTAAAAATGTAAACATCTGAATTTAAAATATCTTGTTGCCCAAAATGCTAATGATTATCTGAGTTTTCAAAGAGTCATCATCACTTTTCTGATAAAGGGTCTTGCCTCAATGTTAATGGCTGCTGACTGATCAAGGTGTTGATTGCTAGAGGATGGTGTGGCTGTAGCAATTTCTTAAAACAAGACAATAATGAATTAATTATTAATTATCAATTAACTCCTCCTTTCATTGAATATTTCTCTGTAACACTTAATACTGTTTTTTGTTTGTTTTGTGGTACTAGGGATTGAATCCTAGGACATTCTACTCCTGAGCTATACCCCACCCGTATTTTATTTTTTATTTTGAACATGGACTCACTATGTTGCAGAAGGATTCTCTAACGTGCTGAGCTGGCTTCAAACCTGCAATCCCCCTGTCTCAGCTTACCAAGTACAGGGATTACAGGCACACATTACAACTTCCAGTATGGTACTGTTTGATAGCATTTTACCTACTATAAAACTTCAATTTTTAAGTCAATCCTTTAAATTATTGCTATTACTTTATCAACTAAGTTTATATCATATTCTAAATATTTGTTGTCATTTCAATAATGAGTAGATTTCATTCCAAGAAACCACTCTCTTTGCAAATGCATAAGAAGCAGCTCCTTATCCATTGAAGTCTTATGAGATTGTAGCAATTCAGTCACAGCTTTAGACTGTGCTTCTAATTCTAGTTCTCTTGCTATTTCTGTTACATCTGTAGTTACTTCCTCCACTGAAATCTTAAACCTTCTTCAATGTCATCTATGAGGTTAGGAATCAACTTCTTGAATAGTGTTTTTTTTAATTCTATTGGTGCATTGTAAGGCATACATTGAGGCATACACTCATTTATCCTTCCCCCTGTTCCCGCCCTATTCCCTCTCTCTTCCCTCCTTCCCATGCTCAGCGCTCAGCACAGTGACTTTAAGTTTATGTATGTACATCATGTCCGTTGAGGTGTTTCCCTCTTCCCCCTTCCATCTCCCTCAGTTAGGTCTCCTTCTTCACTCATCTAAGTTTTCTCCTCCTTTGTCTGAAGTCCTTCCTATGTGCCATTTTCTCCCGAGCTTCCTCATATTAGGGAGAACATCCAACTTTTCACTTTTTGTGACTGACTAATCAATCGTGAATATTTTAATTGTGTCTCGAATGGCAAAGCCTTTTCCTGAAGGTTTTCAATTTACTTTGGCCAGATGCATCAGGGGAATTATGATCTATGCTTCTATAGTCTTTGTAAATATATTTATTAAATAATAAGACTTGAAAGTCAAAATTACTTCCCTATCCATGCACTGAAGAATGTATATTGTGTTAGCAGGCATGAAAAAAAACATTAATCTCATTGTGCATCTCTTTCAGAGCTCTTGGGTGTATGTCAGTGAACCACAATATTTTCAAAGGAATCTTTTTCTGAGTACTTGACCTTAACAGTAGGCTTAAAATATTCAATAACTCACATTATAAACAGATGTTCTGTCACCTAGATTTTGTTGTATATTTATAGAGCACAGGCAGAATATATTTAGTATGTCTATGGGCCCTAGAATTTTGGGAATGGTACATGAACATTGGCTTCCATTTAAAGTCTCCAGGTGTACTGACCCCTAACAAGAAAGTCAACCTGTCTTTGGAATCTTTGAAGCTAGTCTAGCTATGAATATCCTAAATGGCATCTTCTCCTAATATAAGGCTGTTTTAGCTACATTGAGAATCTCTTGTTTAGCATAGCCACCTTTATCAGTTATCTGAGATAGTCTTCTGGGTAACTTGCTGCAATGTCTACACCAGCATTTGCTGCTTCAAATTGCACTTTTATGCAATGTAGACAGGTACTTTTCTTAAATCTTATAAACCAATCTCTGCTAGCCTCAAACATCTCTTTTGAAGCTTCCCCACCTCTTCCAGCTTTCATAGGACTGAAACTTAGGGCATTGATCTGTATTAGATTTTGGTTTAAGACAAGGTTGTGGCTGGTTTGATTTTCTATCCAGACCAGACCAGTGGAATTTTCTCTGATTTATCAATAAGGCTGCTATTCTTTCTAATTATTCATTTATTCCCCAGTGTTGCACTTCTAATTTCCTCTGTTAACTTTTTATTTGCATTCACAACTTGGCTAAGTGTTTGGCATAAGAGGCTTAGCTTTTGGCCTATCTTGGTTTTTGACATCTTCCATAGCAAGCTTACTTTCTTCTTTCTTTTCATTTCAAGTCAGAGATGGGTGACTCTTCCCTTCTCTTGAACACCTAGAGGCTATTGGCCTAATTTCAATATGATTATGTCCCATGAAATAGGGAGACCCAAAGTAGGGAGAGATATATGGAAATGGCTGGTTGGTGGAGAAGTCAGAAGGCACAGTATTGATTAACTATGTTTTTTATCTTTTTCTGGCATGGTCATGGCCCCCCAAATAATTACAATAATAACATCAAATACCATAAGTCTCATATCACTGTATCAGATTAATAATTATTAAGTTTTAAAAATATTGTGACAATTGTCAAATGTGACAGAAACACAAAGTGCTCATGCTGTCAGTAAATTGTGCTGATAGACTTGCTTCATGTGGACTTGTGGCAAACATTCAATTTGTGAAATGTAGTATCTGTGAAGTGCAATAAAATGAGGCACAATCAAACAAGGTATGTCATAATGTCTGTATGAATAATGCCCTATGGTAAGTGGTAGAAATATCAGTAACAATATTTCCTACCCTGTGGCATGGAGCAGCTTTGTTTCCTTGCCCATTTCTCCAAATACCATCTCTTTGGGAGACTGAGGATAGAAAGCTCTGCATGTGGAAACAATTTTTTATATTCTTAGTGTCTAACATAGAAGGGAAAAATAAGAATAATGAGACAATAGCATAAATGAATAAATAAATGGTTAAGAACATGGATTCAGGAACTAAACACATGAAGCCTATATCTCAAATCGACCATTTCCTGCTGTGCATAAGATACTTTGTACAAGATAACTTAATTTGCTCAAATTGTTGTTCTCTTACATAAAACTGGAATAATGTTACTATTTTCCTAAAATAATGTTTCAAGCATGAATTTAGAGCACATGTACGAAAATGTTGGATTCAGAAATTAAACACATGAAGCCTGCATCTCAAATCTTCCCATTTCCTGCTGTTACTGAGCGCAAGATAACTTAATTTTCTTAAATTGTTTTATTTTTCTGTAAAATGGGAATAATGATGCTACCTACCTCAAAGAGTGTTTCAAGCATGAATTTTGAGAGCACGAATAAAAATGTCCAATATACTTTGGATACATAATAATTACTAAAAACATGCCAGATATGGCTTATAACTGCTTAATAAAAAGTCCATAGTTTCTTAGGTGGGGAAAGGAACCTGGGACATCCAGAAAGGCTTCATGATAGAGTTTGTATATGAACTAAATTGTAATGAATTAAAAGAATTTTCAGGCTTGGGATGTAGCTCAGAGGTACAGCATGCATTTAACATATGCAAGGTTCTGGCTTAGATCCCCAGACCCACCAAATAAATAGAGTTTGATAGGTAGGAGAAGGTTGGGAGAGTGCATAATTATAGAAAACACCATGGGAGAATGGGAATAGTGAAATGTGTTATTGGCACAAGTGTGCAGATATATATGTCAGAAAATTTAAAAATAGAGTAAGTGTTTTGCTATAAATTATATTATTTTGTATTGAGGTTAGGAGTTAATAAAACTAGCTGTGATAGCTATAGGGTTACAATAGTAGTTTATGAGCATGGGTTTAACATGGTAAGATTTTGAGGAAGATAAACATTATGAGGGTTGACCTTTAGTCAAGAGTTGGCCTAGATAATATTTTGAAACAGGTAAAATGTAAGTTATCCTCCAAACCCCACTCCTACTATTTTTTAGCATTGCTATATATCCTTAGTTTTATCAAGTCATAATATAAAGAGGCTGATTTCTCTACTTACGTTAGATATCCTTACTATATGAACATTGATACCTAATATCTTTATTTAATTAATAGTTGTTTTCAAGATGATGCCAGATTAGGAGCATTATACTGTTATCATCTCCTGAAGAAGCTTTTTTTTTGACAATTACCCATGTATGAAAATACCTTTCTGAGAATTCAGGAGTCTAGTGGAGAAATTCTAACACACTTTGAGAGAGAAGAGAAAGAAAGAAAGAAATCTTAGAATAGATGCATTGAAGAGAGTAAGTAGAGAAGTTTCACTTTTCCCACATTACATCTCCCTTCTGAGGTGGCATAGGTCAGTGTCATAAGAGAATTTTGGCCTATGATTTTTACATACAGAGAATTGTGAGAGCATAGTGAGTGAATTCCTGGCTCTGGAAACTTTGTAATGCTCACGTCTTTCTCATTCCATCCAGAATACTAAGATAGTCAGCATAGTTGACTGGTTAGGAGAAATGGAGTATGAGAGTATACAGGCCCCAATAACTGTTACTCAGACTCCACCAGTTAGCCTATCAGCTTCTCAGGATGCCTTACATATGGGACTTCTTCAACAGACCCATGGTCACTTGAAAATACCCTGTATGGATCACCTTTCTATTCCCCAGGATATGTCCCCAAGGATACTCCTACAAATGGTAAGGGAAAGCATCTCAAACAGACAGCCAGATCAACTCTGTGGAGTTGGAAGAAGACAAAACTTTGAGCATTTCAGAGGTGTTGCCTTGGAAACAAACAAACAAAAAAAAAAACAAGAAGGACATGACATTGACTGTGTTGGTGGGTTTGAGATAAGATATACAATCTCAACAAATTCTTCCAAAGAGGGATAAAAAGGTCTAAAGCACTCACATCCATAGAAAAATTGAGATCCTCATAACTGGCCAGGCTACTTGGTAAAGGTGTTTCTTTTCCAACACCAGTCAATAAAGATTTGTGGAAGTTAATGCTTCTTCAAGTGAGTACACAACAATGAAAGACTTCAGGGAACCACCTCACATACACACAAAATCAAGATAACATGAAACCCTTGAATGATTACAATAATATGCAAGTAACCAACTCAAAGCAATGGAAATCTATAAACTGCATGAAAAATATTTCAAAATAATTTTATTAAACAAGCTATAAGAAAAATAGATAAAAACAATAAAATTAGAAAAATAATACATAAACAAAGCAGTTCAATAAAGAAATAGAAATCACAAAAATAATTAAACATAAATTTTATAGCAGAAGTATACAATGAATGAAATGAATAAATTTAATACAGATCCTTTTTTTTTTGGAGGTACTGGGGATTGAACTCAGTGGCATTCTACCTCCAAGCTATTCCCCCAGCCCTATTTTTTATTCTTTATTTTGAAACCACCTCTCACTAAGTTGCGGAGTGCCTCACTAGGTAGCTGAGGCTGGCCGCGAACCCGGATCCTCCGGTCTCAGCCTCTCAAATGCTGGGATTACAGGCGTGCACCACCACGCCTGGCTTAATAGAGAGATCTTTAAGAGTAGATTTGATCAAGCAGGAAAAAAGAATATTAATATCTTAATGAAAGATCATTTGAAAATATCATCTAAGAAGAGGAAAAATGATGTAAAGGAATCAAAGAAAGTCTGTGGGGCATATGGGCCAGCATCAAGAATGCTAATATTCACATCATGTGATTCTGAGAAGATGGTAAGTATAGAAAGGGACAGAAAGTCTACTTAAAGATATTATACCTAAAACCTCCCCAAATCTGTCTGTTTGAATATCCAAACGCATTACCTGTGAAGGTTTCCAATCAGGTCCAACTCAAAGAAGATTTCACAAAAACATAATAAAACTGTCAAAATAAAGAAAAAGAAAACAAAGAATTAATATTGAAAACAGCAAGAGAAAAGAAGTTTACTGTTTATAAGGGAATGTTAATAAAACAAAAGACCTAGAATATCCAAAGCAATCTCCAAAATAAGAACCATGCCAGAGGCATCACAATACTAGACTTCAAAATATACTACAATAGAATTGTACTCAGCAATAAAAAAAAGAGCAAAATTATATTATTTGCAGGAAAATTGATGGACCTGTAGAACATTATGTTAAGTGAGATTTTAGCCAGTCAAAGAAAGTGAAGAGTCATATGTTTTCTCTCATATGAGGAATTAGGATACGAGAGAGATTTCAGATAATGGAGGAGGAACTCCAATGGGGCCAGAGAGGCAGTCTAGGGGAAGGGGCATGGAAGAAGAGAGAGAAGCAATGAAGGAATCAATTCCATTGATATTATATACATATGTGAGAATACCAATGTCAGTCTCAATATCTTGAATGAGGAAGGGGGAGTGGGGTGGGAGCCAGGAGAGAGCCTATGTAGTGCTGTGTACATGTATGTCACTATCACTGTGAGACTATAATGTACCAATAAAAGAATAAAAATAAAAAATAATACAAACCAATAGTAACAAAAGCAGCATGGCCTTGGCACAAAAACAAACACTTAGACCAATAGAACAGAATAGAAGACTCAAAAAGAAAGCCCATATTCATAACCAGTTAATTTTTGATAAGGTGCCAAAATCATATGCTGAAGAAAAGACAACCTTTTCAACAAATGGTGCTGGGAAAACTGGTTATCCATATGTAGAAGAATGGAGTTAAACCCCAACCTCTCACCCTGCTTAAGAGTCAACTCATGATGAATCGAAGACCTAGAAATTAGACCAGAAACTTTGAAACTGCTAGAAGACGACATTGGACCAACACTCTAATGTATAGGTACTGGTAATGTCTTTCTCAACAAGACCCCAAAGGTTCAGGAAATTTGAAAAAATGAATTACTAAATGGGATGGCATTAAATTAAAAAGCTCTTGTGCAGCAAAAGAAACCACTAAGAGTCTGAAGAGAGAACCTACAGAATGGGAGTTCTTTGCCAGCTGTTCCTCTGATAGAGGATTAATATCTAGAATATACAAAGAGCTTTAAAAATTTAATACTAAAAAAACTAACCCAATAAAAATGGGCAATTGAAATGAGTAGACAATTCTCAAAAGAAGAAATACAAATGGCCAAAAAATATATTAAAAAATGTTCAACTTCATTAGCAATCAGGGAAATGCAAATAGAAATTAAACTGAGATTCCATCTAACTCAGGTTAGAATAGCAATTACTGAGAACACAATAATAAATGCTGGCAAGGACATGAGGAAATAGGAACTCTAATACACTGTTGGTGGGAATGAAAAATAGGACAGCCACTATGGAGATCAGCATGGAGGTTTCTCAGAAGATGGAGAATGGAACCACCATATGACCCAGCGATAGGGCTCCTGGGCATCTTTCCAAAGGAATTGAAATCAGATTATTATAGTGGTATTTGCATATCCATGTTCATAGCAGCACAATTCAAAAAAGCCAATTTATGGATCTATCGTAGATGTTTATCAACAGATTAATGGATCACAAAACTATGGTATATGCACGCAGTGGAATTTTACTCAGCCACAAAGAAGAACAAAATCATGCCATTTGCAGGTAAATGGGTGGAACTTGAGAATGTTATGCTAGTGAGATTAGCCAGTCCCCCCAAAATGAATAGGTGAATATTTTCTCTTCTATGTGGAAGATGGAGAGAAATTTGGAAATAAAAGTAACAAAAGAGCAGAGATGCCAATGTAGTAATTGAGGGAGATTGGGAAAGGGAGGAGGGGGGGCAAAGATGTAAAGAGGTAATGGTTGATATAATGCTATATATTCATACAAAATTACCAATTCCAATCTCATAAACATGTAAGGGGAAGAGGATGGTGGGGAGTCTTCATAAAGAAGTGCTCCAACAGTTGTGTGCATGTGTTTCTATCACTCTCTATCCCAGTATGATATATAATTACAACATATCAAGTTTACAAAGTAATATTTTCATAAACTAAAAATTTTAAAAATAAAGTATTAAAAATAAATAAAAATTAGAAAAATAAGAATACTAGCATATTTCTCAGTAGACACCTTGAAGACCAGAAGAGAAGGGGCAATATTCAATGTGTTGCACACACACACAAAACCAAAACAAAGCAATAACAGTGAATTGTCTAAGAGCTACACTTCAGAATTTTAAGTAGTCCATGAGTTCCTTAATAAGATACTACCAGCAAGTAAGAATAATATTTTATGCTAATCAAATTTTAACATACACTATGAAGCAATAACTAATATTCTCTTCTATTCTATTTTTCTAAAGGGAATGGTAGTGGAATACAGTGTAGCATAGTCTGTGAAGGCTGTGAGATAAAGAGTGTATGTTGAATATGTCTGGGGGATAGTATAAAAAGTAAGGAGAATATAAAGAAAAATAGAAGAAGGAGAGAAGACAGAAAGATAATGGAAGAGAGTGGAGGACAAATTAAAATACAGGTTGTATTATAGAGGGAATATGGGAGTTAAGATGAAAATGAAAGGGCAAAAGGTTGAGATGACCTAATTAAATAACAAAATATCAATGAGATCAGTGTATTTCTAACACAATACAAATTGTTGGGGAGCAATAGAAGTTAATTAATATGATAGTTCTTCTAAGTCTTATCATGGAAGTGATATTCTTCTTTCTGCAGATATTGAGATACCCTCCAATTTTTGGAAATAAAATAAAGGGTTAGAGATGAGTTAATTTCTAAGGCAATGGCAAAATTAGAGCACTGGCATGTAGTCATTTGTGTAGTCATGAATTTATTGTCTCAGCAAGTATGTTTTAGGTTTCAGAGAAAGGGGAGATTATTTTCTCCGTATCTTTTAAGCCAATGTTATCCTGGATAACTCAGCTAATATTCTCTAAAAAGTCCCAGTTGCCTCATAATCTCTTTCAGGATCAAGTCATTCTAGGCTTTGTATCTCACCAAAGTTATTTTCTGACAGCAGTTGGTCCCTTTCCACATCTGTGCATAGAGTTGTTTTTAAGTAAATTTGGCTGCTTAGAAGCTGGTACTTAATTACAATGTCTATAAAGTGATTGTCATAAAAAGGACTATACAATTTTGTTATAAAAAGGCTACTGAAACATTGTGCTTTTGTAGAATTAAAATGGTCAGATGTTAGGGGAGGGTTATAGCTAGCCACAGAACTTCTACAAAGCTAGCTTAGAAGTTTTGGCCCAGTCTTCAAGGAGGTTCATTTTGTTTATAGCTCAGTGCTACTCAGCACATGGGTGCAGCTTTGGAAAAGGGTAAAAGTAATTCTGTCCTTAAATTACTTGAATGGATCATAGTTAGGAAAGGGATGATGGGAGAGAGGGTAGGGAAGATAGAGTCGAAGGAAGTAAGTGGGCATTTGTTGGGCTATTTGTAGGGAAGATGAGCATTTTAAAAACAATAAATATGATAGCCATAAGAGATACCCGGTGGTGCTCGAATCCTTGTATTATTTGCTCCAGAGTAAATATGTCATTTTGGCCTTAGTCTCTTTAACTGTAAAATAAAAGGACCATACTAGTGGCTATTTGCAGTCTCTTTTGGCTCCAGTAGTCTGTAATTTCATGGTTAAATTGAGACTGCAGCAAATTACAGATTGCTGGGTCCAAGGAACAGATAGGATGGTAGCTTGGAACTTAGCCATCAACACAACAACAAAACTTATTCACATAAGTGAGGTTCCATCATATTGTTTCAGATGAACAACTGTATAACTGACCCAAAAGACAAAGAAACTGCTGCTTTGCAGAAGAGACCATATTTACAATAGATTAATATATGTGTGTATGTGTGTGTGTGTGTGTGTGTGTGTGTGTGTGTTAATGAGCACAATGAAAGTTCATTACAGGTGTATTTTTCAAAATACTATAGTTTATGACAATAGTAAATTTTCCTTTGAATTAACATATGCAAGGTTTAAATGAAATTGGACTAAAAATTCTAGCTCTTCTGATTCTTCTCTGGTATGTAGAGGGAAGGAGTGATTTCGATGTGTTTCTTGTAGAGGTGTCTAGATAAACTATATCCACATCCACCACCAGTTCCTTCCCCTGACAAAGCATATTTGAAGCTAAGGAAATGAAATGAAAGTGAGCATCAGTAACAGAATACAGGCTAAAGTCAGAGATAAGATGGGCACATTGTGTGGAAGGAGTGGCGATTACCATGGACAAGGAAATACCACGCCCGGCTTCATTGTGGTCTTGATTTGCATTTCCCCAAAGACTAGTGACATTGAGCTCCTTTTCCTATACCTGTTGGCTATGCAAATATCTTTTGAAAATATCTATTCATGTCTTTTGATCATTTTAATTAGGGTTTTTTTCTTTTGTTTCATTCTAAGAATTCTTTACATATTATCAGTATTAATCTAGTATTGTATATGTGATCTGCAAGTATTTTATCTCATTCTTTGACCTTTTCAATCTATTCATTCATTGTGTCTTTGATGCACAACACTTTTTAATTTTGATGAGGACTGTATTATCTTCCTTGACTGCCATAGATTACCACAGACAGGGTGGCTTAAATAACAGATGTTTATTTTCTCACAGTTCTGCAGAATAGAGAAGTACATGATCAAGGTGCTGACAAATTAAATTTTGTGTGAGAATTCTTTTCCTGGCTTACAGTCAATTCCTTTTTCATCAAGTCATCATACAGCCCTTATTTCCTGCTTGAGATGAGGAAGAAGGAGGTAGAGAGAGAAAGAAAAGCTTTCATTTTCGTCTCATTCTTCCTCTTCAGTCCTAGAAACTGAACCCAGGGGCTTGCACATGCTAGGCAAGTGCTCTACCACTGAGCAATATCCCCAGCCCTTTTTATTTTGTTTTGCAAGGAGTCTCCCAAAGTTGCTCAGGTTGGCCTTGAACTTGTGCTCCTCCTGCCTCAGTCTTCTGAGTAGCTGGGATTGCATATGTGCACATAACACAAGGACTCCAGTCCTATAGGATTGGGGCTTGGATGTTATGACCTTGTTTAACATTAACTACTTCCCCAAGACCCTAACTCCAAATAAAGTCACATCAGAGGGTAAAGCTTCAACATATGAATTTTGGGACAACAAAATTCACTCCATAACAAGGTACAGTTTTTTTGTCACCTGTGCTTTGGTATCATATTGAAAAAATACTGCTAAATCTGATGTCATGAAGTTTCCCTTCTATGTTTTCTTCTTAGAGTTTTATATTTTACATTTAGGCTTTTAATACATTTTGTGTTATTTTTATATAGTGTAAAGTAAGGGTCAAACTTCATTCTTTTGCATGTAAATATCCAATTTTCTCATTGTTTATTGGAAAGACTGTCCTTTCCTCATTGAATTGTCTTGATACTCTGTCAAAAACCATTTGACCATAGATAGAATAGTTTATTTATTGACTCTGTATAATATTCCGATGTTCTATATATCTGTCCTTAATACAATAATACACTTTTGATTGCTATACCCTTTTAGTATTATTTGAAATCAGGAGGTGTGAGTCCTTTGACTTTGTTTTACTTTTTCAAGATTGTTTTAAATATTTTGGGTATGATATTGATAATGAGAATATTTCACATGAATTTAAGAATAGATTTTTCTATTTCTGGAAAAAGTCATCATTGGTATTTTGATAAGGATTACATTGACTCTATGGATCACTTTGAATGTTATCAACATATTACCAATATTAAATCTTTCAATCAATTAGCACAGGATATTTTTCTATTCATTTATGTCTTTAATTTCCTTTAAGAGTGTTTTATAGCTATAATAATACAAATGTTTCACCGTCTTCATTAAGTAATACCTAAGTATGTTATTCTTTTTTATGCTATTGTAGATGGAATTGATTTCTCCTACTTTCTTTTCATATTGTTCATTGTTAGTATGTAGAAACACAATTGATTTTTACCTATTGGCTTTGTATTCTACAATTGCTTTTTAAATTAGTTTTACTAGTTTGTATATGTAGTTTCCTGGGTGAGTAGGTGGGACCTTTCTGGCTATAATATGCACTTTGTGAAAAAAGATCATTTTTTCTTTTTTTCTAATTTGGTATGTTTTATTTCTTTTACTAGCTTAATTATTCTGGCTATAATTTTTAATACTGTGTTGAACAGAGTGGTAAAAATAGGCATACTTGTATTTTGTTGGTATTAAAGAAAAGGATTTCAGTCTTTTATCATTTAGTAGGATGCTGACTTTGAGTAGGGTAAGTTATTGACATAGCAGCTTTGAGAGAACTCTACACTAAATCATGCCATTAAATTGTATATGTGATCTGCAAGTATTTTATCTCATTCTTTGACCTTTTCAATCTATTCATTCATTGTGTCTTTGATACACAACACTTTTTAATTTTGATGAGGACTGTATTATCTTCCTTGACTGCCATAGATTACCACAGACAGGGTGGCTTAAATAACAGATGTTTATTTTCTCACAGTTCTGCAGAATAGAGAAGTTCATGATCAAGTACTTAGCCAGGCATAGTGGATCCTGCCTGTAATTCAAGTACTTGGGAAGCTGAGACAGGAGGATCACAGGTTGAAAACCAGCTTCAGCAACTTAGCAAGACTCTCAGTAAACTAGCAAGGTCCTGTTTCAAAATTTAAAGAAATATAATTTAAAAAATAAAAAGCTGGGGGTATAGCTTGGAGGTAGGGTAGCCTGGGTTTAATCCCCATTACCATGCATACCCAAAGAAAAAATATTCATACTTTTTGTAAAAAATATTCCAAATTCATAAACATTAAAATGTTAAAAATGTGTCATATGGGAATTATAAATTGAATAGAGTTCTTTTTGTCACCACTGACCACATTCTTTTGAATCTGTTTGCACATTAAAAGTGTTTCTAAATTTAAAAAAAATTAATTTAATTTAAATATTTAATGGGAATACAATAATTGTACATATTTCTGAGATAGAGTGTAATATTCCACTGCATGTATATTATTTGTAATAATTAGACCAGGGGTATTGAATATATATATATTGAATCACCTCAAACATTTATCATTTGTGCTGGGAAAATTCAAAATACTTTCTACTTTTTATTTTGAAATAGCAGTTAAGTGTGGCCAAGCATAGTTACTCTATTGTGATCTAGAACGTTACAAGTTATTCCTCAAAATTAGACATGTCTCTTTCCTGCACACTAGGTATTTTTCTACCTGTGTTCTCAACTCATAGTGCTATTTTGTCCTCTAATCCAAAACCTAGTGGTCATCTTTGACTCCTCCTTCTCTTCTACTCACCCCATTTCATGTGATTATCCATGTGATTCTTTTACTTTTCTTTCTTCTATTGTGTGTGTTTATGTGTGTGAGTGTGTGTGTGTGTGTGTGTGTGTGTGTGTGTGTGTGTGTTGCTAGGGATCAAACCCAGGGTATTGCATATGCTAGGCTACCACTGTGTTACATCTCAGCCCATGCAGTTGCTTTTTTTTATTGTAATAAATCATGCTTTATATGTATACATCTTTGTTAGGTACGGATTGATAGAGAGTTGCTTTGATTTTACCACAGAGGTATAAAGCCCCCTCACTTGTCCATATCTCTTAATCTTATTACCAATTGTTCTAGAACAGGCCCTTTCTAATTCTTGGCTGTACTGTGGCAGCAACCTCTTAACTGGTCTCTTTGACAGCAATGTTGCCTCCTTCAATGCATTATCACATTTCCAACCATTATCTTTGTATAACATAAATCTGATCTTGTCTTGAATAGAACCAGAGATATGAGATACAAAAACAGGCACTAAGGGTTCAAGCACAAAGATCTTCTCATTCCTCTATTATAGATTCTTATTGATATCACCACCACATACTTCTAGTATTCTCTTATTGATAAGACATAGGAAACATGGTGATGCAAAATGATATTTGAGAATAGTTTATACAAGAATATGAAGAAATGAATATTTAAGCTTATAATCTATTTGGTGCATGGTGCAGGTCATATTCTGCCAGGATATTTGTGGCTTGGAGTGAGAACTGAGGGCCTTAGTCATATAGTCAATATCAAGTTGTGTACTTAACATAGTTTACTGACTTCTGTTTTGTACCTCCTACCCCTTTGACACAGGTGGTTATCGTGTATAGAAATAAAGAAATATAACTACCATGAATTAGAAGTTTTCTGTGTCTCATAGTTTGGACTTTAAAGTCTGTTAGGCACTTCTGCAGTACCTAAGTTGCCAATTATCTCCAAATGAAGCTCCAGCTGGGGTTTCTATGATGGTGAAATCAATGTCACCCAGTAGAGGAAAATCCTTATAACATAGAAAACACTATGTTTATAAACCACTCTTACCTTCTGACTCCCTGAAGTATAACTTGTTAGCTACATGTCCAAAGCTCTTTATGGTCTGTTCCTTACCAACCTCCCTAGCCTCGCCCACTCTCCTTCCTGTGTATCAAATGCTTCCATTGTGAATAAGTATGTCATGGCCTTCGAATAACTTTATGCTCTTTTGCAACTCTATGTCTTTGTCTATGCTATTTTCTCTGCATAGAATAATTACAGGCCATATGTTACCAATGCTGTAAAACTTTCCCTGAATATTTTAGGTATTTGTATTTCATATATGCAACATTTACCAAATTTATATGCCTCCCTTTCGTATTAGTTTCTTAAAAACAAATGATTTACAATACGATAATCTAGGATTTTTTTTTTGTGTGTGTGTGTGTGTGTGTGTGTGTGTGTGTGTGTGTGCGCATGTGTGTATGGTACCAGGTATTGAACTTCTGAGCTATGCCACCAGCCCTATTTTTTATTCTTTATTTTGAAACAGGATCTCAATAAGTTGTGGAGGACCTCACTTAGTAGCTGAGGCTGGCCACGAACATGCGATCCTCCGGTGTCAGCCTCCCAAGTACTGGGATTACAAGCGTGTGCCACCATGACCAGATATAATTTAGTTTTTAGTATAGGAAGTCCTCCATAAATGTTTTTGAAATATTAAATGAATTGTAAGTGTGAACATTTTGTGTTTTTTTATCATGGGGAAAGAGTTTTATTTATGTCATATAACTTGGATTGTGAACTATGATGTGTATGTGTAGGTGCTTCCTTGTGTGCATAAGCACATACTATGTAACAGGTAAACTAGGTAAGATACTATCTGATACCAAAACACTCCTAAGAAAATACATAGACCATCTGCAAAAGAAAACATAATTAAGCTATGTGACTTTCAGTCAGAGAGGAATACACTTTCGGCAGCAGTTTTCTATGAAAAGTATTGGTGAGAAGCATGTGATTATTTTGGTTATCCCATCATTTCCCATGTACTCATTCAAGCTGCTTGTGGATGGAGTTTATTTATGGAAAATATACTCTAAGAGGTTGAAGTGGTCACTCAATCCCAGATGGCTGTCAGACACTATACCTGGTTATTTCCCCTCTCCTCAAATAACCAACTTTGTTTGGGGCATGGTCATTTATTATCATAGAGGTGATATTTTCTAAATCAGTGTTTTATTCTAATAAAAATTAGCTCTTTGGCCTTCATAATGTGATATCATGGCTGGGAATAATGCAGGGCTTTAAGTGTTTCCAGAGTCTTACTGGTTAAATCAGAAACAGGCAGGAAAGCAGGAACTTGTCAGACCTCCATCTTGAGTTTGTTGCAAGGACTTTATACTTATATCCTCTGAGGAAGTATGACCAAATAGATGACATGTTACATTTACAGATCCAAGACTTAGTTTAAGAACAGTTTGTTTTTCATTTATAAAAGAATAGAGAGGATTCAGAGTGCTGAGTTGCGACGTTACCTTAACCAGTTTGCGCTTGGAAATTCTGGAAATTCTGGAAATTTGGGCTTTGCTTCCACATTAAAAAAGGTTTCTTAAGAGGCTCAGGATGCTGTCATCAGGAGAACAAAGGCCTAGGCCTGGCTCAGAGGTATCCATTAACTCTACAAATACCAGCAGCTGAGTCAAGAGAACTTAGGTTTCTTATCATAAGACAGAAGGAAGCTTTTAGACAAGAAAGCTTGCTAAACTTTCCACTTAAAAATTTATTAACTAGCTACCTTTAGCTGCCTGAGCAAATAGGAAAGATTTATCTAATAAATAGTTCCTCTTCGCTTTAACCTTTACCCCCTGCTCTTCCTTTGCTGTGCCTGCTCTCTACTAAAAGAATAATTCATTTACACTTTTGTGTTTTTTCTGCTGCTCCCCTAATCTTAGCAAACACAATAGGAAATAGCCTTTCCAGTTAAAGATGTACCCACTTAACTCCAGGAAAAACAAGGCTGTAAAAATTCCTTTTTTTGTATACCTTGTTGTAATGAGCATAAATATCACTCATGAGATGAATTAAAACAGATGCGTCTTAACATACATGCTGTGTAAGCGTACTCTCGCTCGCTCTCGACCTCGTCTCGATCCCCACCTAACGAGGGACCCCCCAGGCTCTACCGCTTCTTTGAGGGCTGGCTCCTGGCACTGAGTAATGCAGATTTATAAGAACAAAGCCTTACTTATCTGCACCAGGCAAAATTTGAGATGAATAATCTGAATAATTTCTATATTCTTCATGTCATGTGTGTGAAACTACCAACTATCCATTTCCTTCCATTTAACTTCTTTTCCACTTGAGAAATGGACTACTCTATTTAATGTAGTGTTGGGAAGCAGAACAATTTCTTCTAATTCCCTAATTTCAGCTCAATTCAACAAACATTTATTGATTCAACAAACACTATGGGCAGGAACTGCATTTTAAAATTTAAATGAGTCAGATTTAATGTTTCAATAGTGTGTTATCACGGCTTTATTCCATTTTCAAACAATTATAAATATAAATATTTATTTGAAAGGGAACAGACATCATAACAAGCAAACAATTTTCACCCAGCTAAATGACAATTCACACAACTGCATTTGATTTTGTCAAACTTGGCCCTTAGATGCAAAGTGATTTTCCTGATAGCTCCTGGACCAGAATTGAAACTAGTAGTTCCAGGCTTGCCTTCTTCAGAAATTGCTGAATGTTGGGGCTTCTGCCTGAAACTCTAGAATCAACATTACTATTGAATAAATAATGACAGGTTTGTGTCTGAATATTCATTGTGGGTATGTCACAACTAGCAAAAATAGATGCAGGAAAGTACAGCACTTGTCTTACATCCCTTGGTTGCTTATGGCAGGCTTTAAGCTTTTGAGTAATTAATCCCCTCTCTATTCCTAATATTTGTGAATATCATCATTTCCCAGGGCCCCCACCTGCTTTGTGTTTTCTGCAATTTCAGATTCCTTCCTTTTACAAATCCTATTGCCCCTCACCCTCACTTGAGCTCATTGGGCATTTTAAGCATTTTCCTACTGATATTAACTTTGTATTACTTTCCTAGATTACACAATCTGGTACATTAAGAAGCTCTT